>CM061068.1:114113208-114178996 GCA_030762895.1 Sophora flavescens
ACGACACACAAATAACATTTAACATGTATATTCAAAAATAAACAATTTATCTATCAAAGGGTTTCATACCCGACAATCTTCGTTGTTTTAAAAACCATGACACTTCAATATTCATCATCTAACTTTGGTACCTAATCTCCGAAGCTTCAAACACCAAATGAAGGAGCTGATCAGGCTCTCGTTGCCAAATCAGGCAGAAATTAATCGTCGTCCGAGCAAGGCAAGTTTTAAATTATTTGGTCTGTCAAGGTTCAGAGTTCCAACTATTTAAGTAACTCGGTGGGATACGAGCTCCAACCATCATCGTAAGTAGTTCACAAGAACATCCAACGATAGTCGTAATTAACTCGGCCTATAAAATATAACTAATATCCGAGCTCCATAAATAGTCGTAAATAGTCTGACCTTTCCTAGACCCCATTCATTTCACCCAAAGGTGAAATGTATCCCATAACATGGATACCTATCAAGATACCATGCACAAAACCGTTAGGCACATCTGCCAAAAAAATGCAAAATGCATGTAAAACACTTGGTTCACGTCATTTTTCTTTGTCGAAGCTCAAAGCTCACGACCAATCCAATATTTAAACATTTATGTTTAACATACATTCCAATAAAACAGACTCCAAGTCAAAACGTTCCAATAAAACAGACTCCAAGTCAAAAGGTGCAAATCACGAAATCTAGACCGATGCACCAGCCTTAGTTTCGTAGATTTAAGCGCACAAAAATCAATACAGATTTTTATAGGACATCTAGTCCATAATTTCCCGTTTTGGACCCCTGGTCTATACCATAGAACACTAGACCCGATGTCTCGGTAACTAGGTTCGGCTTTCAATTTTAAAAGCATTTTCGCTCTGTGAAACACAAATGCAAAAACCAAATTTCCTCAACTTATCCAAGTTGTCGGAAATAACCCATTGTATAAAAATACTTTACAGAAAATCCTTTTACGTTGGAAATTTGTTTTATAAAATCATCAAAATCACATAAAATTCATTTTCTTTCAAAAATCAATATTTTGAACCTGAAAATATTGCTTTGAGAAAAAATCTCTATTTTAACTAATATTACCATTTATAATAATACTTCTATAAATATTGTCAGAACTGTCCGACGTTTGACATTTTAAAAACGTTTTTAAGTCATAATTTGACTTTTCTAGTAAAATAATTTTTCCAACACCGTAATAAAATTATTTTTGAAACTTATTTTCTTAAAATAACATTTTCTAATATTTAGAAATTTCTTACGTATAATTTAGCAGTACTAAAATATTTTCACGGTTACGTCCTCACTGTAACTCATAAAACACTCTTACGCCGTAAAATCATTAAAATAATATTATTTTCAACTTTTTCTCATTTTCAACTAACCCAATACTTAAGTAATATTATATTACTATTTCTCATCAATTAAAACTCATTATTCCATAAAAAGTTTTTAACGCTTTTAACCTCGTTATTAATTGAGCACTGACCACTGTCAGGCTTTCCAATCAACATCAATAACAAACTCATGCCAATAATATAGAAATTAGCACAATTATGACATGAATATTCAAATATAAACAATTAAATGCAGTTAAATAATTAAAAGCAGATAAATCTAACTCCTAAAACAATAAATACACCAAATAAAATATACAGACCACAAACAAATTACATACAGCTATCGGAAAAATCCCTCAGGTGCTCCCCTTACCTCTTGAAGACTTTTCCTTCCGAATTTAAGTTCCGTCAAATGCCCGGTCTCCGTAAAACACATACATGGTTCACACAACAATTAATCCTTCAACAACCACAACAACAAATTAACAATCAAACAATCAAACAATTAAAAACACCTATTTTCCTATAGGTAAGGTTCGGCCATAAGGGGATTAAATTGGCTAGACATGATAAAATTTTGTAAGCTTTTGGATTAAGGATCCTTAAGCAAGATTAAGACATAAACAAAGCTTACTTAACAAAAATTGAATTAACACCATCTTAACCACAAAGTTAAGATTTTCGGCCTTGGAGTAATTTTGTGACTAAAAATTTCTAAAAATCTTAAGCTCTTGGATTAATGATCCTTGAACACTTAAAACCCTAAATAAATGATTAACATACAAAGATTGAAATCAAATATTCCAATCCTTCAAAAACCCTAGTTTCGGCCTTGATCAAATAAATAGGCAAGAAATTTTTGTTTGGTGCATCCTCTTGGATCTTAAATATAAAGAGGATAATAAGATCATAGAAATTGGTTTCATGTTCATTGAATTTTTCTACGATTTACTATGAATTTTCAAAGTTCTAGATCTAAGAATTGAAAAATATGAACATGGCTTCAAAACACAAAAATAATTGAAGAACATGATGATGATTGAATGAGAGGAGTATGGTATACCTCTTGGAATTGAAAAATGAGCAAGGAATCCCTTGGTTGCTTCACAAAATAAGGCTATGGAACTTAAGCTTTTTAAGAGAAAAATGGAGAAACTTGATATTGAAGATGAAGAATGGCTTTTATAGAAGTGAAATGGGCTCATGAAGGAGGGTTTGGAAGTGGAAATCAAGGGAGAAAAGGGTCCAAGTCATAAAAATTTAAGGATAAAAGAGTAATCTTACAAAATGGTAATTTTGTGATATAAATACAACTCAAGGACAAAATGGTAATTTCACAAAAAGCCATCATGACAAACATGTGGTGAGGATCGGTTGAAGATGTGACTGATTTGTGACCACAAATTGTTGGGACAAACTTGACATTTTAATGAAAGTTCAAGGGTAAAACAGTCATTACACTATCTTGAATTCCTTTGCCTGTTGTTTGAGTAGAATGCCGCAGGTGTTTTAGTTTTGTTGGTCCTTTCCTTCTCTGCCAAGAACTGAGATTCTTCCCTTAGAACATGATTGAATATGGTCCTTAGTGAGGGAAAAGGCTCAGTGTTGAGAATAGTTTCCTTGATATGACTCGGTTCACTTTTAACGTCAGTTGTTATAAGGACTGACGTTAAAAGTTAAGTGACTCACTTTTAACGTCAGTTCTATAAATAACTGACGTTAAAAGTTAACCTTTTAACGTCAGTTGTTTATTGAACTGACGTTAAAAGTGTGTCACGTATCTTTTAACGTCAGTCCTTATAACAACTAACGTAAAAGGTAGTTTTGAATTTTTTTAGCAAAGTATACGTTGTAAACCCCCTCGCGCCTTTTTTCCTTCCTCAGTCACTTTGCACTTCTCTGTTCTCTCACACCTCTCTACCCTAACCCTTCCACCGCGTGCTCCTCTCCACCGTCACCACTGCGAGCTCGTCTCTACCGCCGCCACCACAAAGTACGTACTCTCTCTCTGTCTCATCTTTACACTCTTTCTTGCGTGCCCTAACTCGTGCTCACTCTATTTCCCTCACTCTCAGCAGCGGCCACCACGCGAGCTCCTCTCCCCACCACCATGAACCGCGAGCGCCTCCCATTCCTCTCCTTTTTCTGCTTCTCGTCGTTTGAGTTTCACTACTCATCATGGTTCCATTCCTTTTTTTTAGCTTTCTCCTTTTTTTATTTCATTCTGAAAAAGCTTATACAGAGCTTAACCATTTTCACTTTTTTGGTATTTTCTTGCTCTTTTAGTTTTTGATACTGATAATGATGCATTTACCCTTTGTTTGCTTTCATTTGCAGGGTTTTACAACAACAACTAAGCATTTTCCCACTAGCCTGTGGCGTGAGTAGCAGTATTTGCAGGACTTGAAACTAGGAATATTGGGTATTTCTCATATTACCAGCTTCTCATCTAAAGGTTTTTTTTTCTGTTTTGAAACTCTCTTGCTTTCTTCCCTCCCCTTTATCTGAAGTTGATGAGTTATAGAAGAGAATATGCTCTTGAAGTGTATGGCAAGGATGTATCATATGCTTGTTATGCTGATGATCATGAGTTATAGCTGATGAGTTAAGTATGGCAATCAACAAACAAACAAAAAATGTATCATATGCTTTTGAAATTTTTAATGTATTAACTGTTATCATATAGGAAGCATTCAAAACAAGTATCCACTGCCGATGAACTTGTCGGGATTTTTTTATCTTGGAAGAAATTATAATAATCATGAATTGGGGTTATGCTTGTCTTGCTATGTGTTTTTGGGTTACGCTTGTTTGAATCTTTGTGTATATCTTGTTTGAATCTTTGGGTTATGCTTGTTATGCTTGTTTGAATCTTTTATTATTATTTTTAAAAAAAATGATAGATTTTGATAGATTTTGTTAAGGATGGCCATGGGTCGGATTGGGTTAGGTGGGTTCAAAGAGAAAAAGTTAGTAACTAGACGAGTGAGCTAAGTTTTGTGATATTGGTTGTAAATGTGGCTTGGTGTGAATAAGGAATGACACAAACTAGGGTTAAGGGTTCATCCTATCCTCAACTTAATTTGATGAGAATGAATGCTAAATGAAATTATATTTTAACTTAACAATTAATATCTCCATTTTGACTGAGGTTATGTGACTGAGATAGTGGTGTATATATATGGTTGTTAGGTTTTCAAATACTAGTGTGCTTTTCCAATCTCCCCTATTGTGCTTATATTGGATATATGTGTTTATATCTACAGAACCTATCTAGCTATGGATCGTAGTTGGATGGTTTGTAAACGCACTAATGATGAGTATTTGAAGGGAGTGGATGAGTTTATAGAATTTGCTCAAAGGAATGTTTCTAATAGTAAAGGAATGTTATGTTGACCTTGTGTCAAATGTTTGAATACGAGGAAATGTAGGGTCAAGAATATATGTACTCATCTTATTTGTTTTGAGATTTTCTTGAATTATACAAGATGGATATGGCATAGTGATGTGTTGCTAAGTACTAAGCCAAGTGTCTCTCAAAGTGAAGATGTTGACGTAGATATGGAGGATGATCGAGTAGAGAACATGATCTGTGATATTGGACAAGAATATTTTCAGCAAGCACATGTGAATGAAAGGTTGTCCAGTGATGCGGATAAGCCTTTGTATGCTTTGGGTGTACTGGACATACACGGTTGTCGGCGGTGTTAAAATTGGATTGTGTGAAGGCGAGAAATGGTTGGAGCGAAAAAAGCTTCACCGAATTGCTTGAATTGTTGAAAGACTTGCTTCTAGATGGCAACACATTACCTGACCGTAACTATGAGGCCAAGAAAGTATTGTGTCCAATGGGTATGGAGTATAAGAAGATACATGCATGCCCCAATGATTGCATATAGTACACGGATGATTGTGAGAACAATCACGCTTGCCCCAAGTGTGGGTTATCACGCTAGAAAGTGAAGGATGGTGACGATGGTGATGATCTTGATGATTCGATTTGTGATGAGAAAAAAGGGTCCTCCTGCGAAGGTGTTGTGGTATCTTTCAATAATTCCAAGGTTCAAGCGATTGTTTGCCAATGTGAAAGATGCAAAGAACCTTAGATGGCATCACAATGAGAGGAAATGTGGTGGAAAGGTTCGTCATCCGATGAGCCAAGGAACCTAAGGCTTGGACTTGCTATGGATGGAATGAATCCATAAAGTAACTTAAGTAGTATTCATAGTTCATTGCATGTTCTCTTGATAATTTACAACCTACCTCCTTGGTTGTGCATGAAGAGCAAATACATGATGTTTTCTATGATGATTTCGGGCCCAAAGCAAAAGGTAAATGACTTAGATGTTTATCTAAGTCCCTTGATTGAAGACTTGAAGAAGTTGTGGGTCAAAGGTGTTGATGTAGTTGATAGGCATTATCACGAGACTTTCAAGCTTCGTGCCATGTTATTTTGCACCATCAATGACTTTCCAGCATACGGGAACTTGTCCGGGTACAGTGTTAAGGAGCATAAAGCATGCCATATATGTGAGGAAGGCACATGCTACACTCAGTTGCATCATGGAAGGAAGATGATTTTCCTTGGGCATCAGAGATTTCTTAGACGTGATCACCCATATCGTAAGTTGAAAAGAGCTTTTAATGGATGCCAAGAGACTGAAGATGCTCCGACGACCTTAAATGGAGAGCAGATTTATCAAAAAGTAAAGGACATCAATGTTATATTCGACAATGCCAAAAAGAAGGGTAAGGCTTCTGAGAAAAACATAGGGTAGAAGAGATCGATATTCTTTGATCTTCCATACTGGCGCAAGCTTGATGATAGACACTACATTGATGTGATGCATGTGGAGAAAAATGTGTCTGATAGTGTGATCGGGATGCTTCTCAACATCCAGGGCAAGACAAAGGATGGTGTGAATGCTCGTCTCGACCTCGTTGCTATGGGTATACGAGAGAAGTTAGCTCCAGTTGTTGAGGATGGTAAGCAGACTTATTTGCCTCTAGCATGTCATACTTTGTCAAAAAAAAAAGAGACAAAGTTTTTGTGAGTGTCTTCAGGGCATCAAAGTTCCACATGGTTACTCTTTAAATATCAAGAGGCTTGTCTCTGGTGATCTCAAATTGGTTGGCTTAAAGTCTCAAGATTGCCACATCTTGATGCAACAAATTATGCCCGTTTCTATTCATGGTATTTCTCCAAAGAATGTGAGACATGTCATTACTCAGTTGTGCTCATTCTTCAATTCTATATGTAGCAAAGTCATTGACCCCCATAAGTTGGATGAGTTGGAAGTTGAGGCTGCTACGATCTTGTGCCAATTGGAGATGTATTTTCCTCCTTCCTTTTTCGACATCATGGTTCACTTAATTGTTCATTTGGTGAGGGAGATTAGATTATGGTCGGCTGGAACGCCCACTTCATGAGCGTGAGCTTTGATTTGTATTTAGTGGTGACGATATTGGGTATGTTTGCAATGATGGCCAGCAACTATCCACTGCGATTATGAGTCTTTGGTCGACATAAGTATGCTTTATAATTTTATAATTAATTCAAATTTTATTTGAATTTTATGATTTTGTGTATTCATATCGTAGGTATCTCCATCGACTTCAACTCGAGAGGGGCTCCAACCTATTCGGCTTCTTAGAACCTTACTCCCTTCAGCCTGAATTCTTTGCCAATCACAACAAAGTCACATCGTACTTAACGAGATTACTGGGAGGTGATGATCGCAAAGAGCTATATCTGGCACCGTACATAATGAGCAGGCATTGGCAGTTGCTCGTAATTCATCCTGCCAGGCATACTGTCATCTTCATATGCTCTCTCCACCGGAACCCACCACAGGAGGTGGTGGAACCTATCAATAGGTTAGTAATTAATCTTCTATTTAATGTAAGTTTTAACATTTACTTTAATTTTATGAAACATATGATGAATTGATTAATTGAGATGAATATTCTGTTTATGATAGTGCACTGAAGACTTGTAGTTTGAGCTGTGCCAACGGGAGGAGTAAGACTCTTAAGTCTAAAGGAAATCTTGATTGGATTATCCTCAAGGTTGGTAGTTTGTTAAATAGTATATAATATTATAATTACTAATTACTAATTCCAAATATATATGCTTATTTAACTGACATTAAATTTCATTACTTGTGTAGGCTCGCTTTCAGAATGACGCTTGGTCGTGTGGATATTATGTGATGCAACATATGCTGAACATAGTCTCCGCATCTATTACGGAAGGATGGAAAAAGGTAATAATAATTAATTAAACAACTTATTTAATTATATATTTTAGTTTTCATTTTCATTGCATTAATTAATGTTACCGTGATTTATTTGAACGTGTGCAGGCTTTTAACAGCGACCAATCTCCTCTTGACAAAAAGGAGTTCAAAGACTTGAGGACGCGGTTTGCAGAATTTTTCTTCAAGTATGCTAAAGAGAAAGGATTGCCCGCAAGTATATCTCAAGAGTATATAAAAGATGTGTAGTTAGTAATTAGTATAGAAACTTACATGTAGGTGTGCAGTAATTAGTATAGAAACTTTTAGTTATGTTTTTTCTAACAATGGGGTTTTGGTTTTTTATCCCCCCATTTGTTCCTTTGTATATATATACTTTTCTTTTATTAATGAAATTTAAGTGAAATATTGGACTGTTACTAGACTGTTTACTGGACTGGATTGTTTACTGAATGCAGGGATAGCTGGCGGAAGGGATATATTGTAACATAATTTATTTATTTATTTTTAAAAAAAGCCTTTAACGTTAGTTGAATGAAACAACTGACGGTAAAAGTAATTTTTTTAAAAAAAATTGGATTTTAACCACAGTTATGTAATCAACTGACGTTAAAAGTGTACTTTTAACGTCAGTTTTGAACTGACATAAAAAGTTACACTTTTAACGACTGCTCCAATAACGTCAGGCATTATTCAGACGTCCAAAATCAATTTTGACTGACGTAAAAAGCACTTCCTGCACTAGTGTATTATTCGGATACTTGGGGTAAAATAACCTCGTTCAGCTTTCTGCATTCTATCCTGCACAGGGAAGCACGAGCGTGCTTCCCACTCAGCACGGGTGTGCTGAACTCAATAGTCAAGCACGGTCGTGCTGACTATTGAGCACGGGCATGGTCAAGCAGCACGCCCATTCTGGATTTCAAACTGGAGCACGGGCGTGCTCCCTATTAAGCACGGTCGTGCTCAATGGAGCGTGGCCATACTGATCTGGGCAGAAAGGGTTAGAAACCCTTTCACAAATCCTTTGGACAATTCACAGATTCAACCTGTTGGCTTTTACTAAACCATGGAACATCGCCTCCATTATTCTTAACTGATCTTCATTAATATTCATGTCTTATCATTATGGGGAATTAAACCTTTAATCACAGCTTTATTATTAATGTCCCTAAAACACTCACTAATCAATCCTAGGGTCTTTAACTAAGTTCTATGAACGCAACCTCGCTTCTCACACTACATTCATGCGTTATCTTCTTAACAATCCTATTAAAGATTCATTAACATCTTTTAACATTATTGTTGGCATTGTGAAAATCCTCTGGCTTATCATATTTTATCTATTAGTTTAGAGTGGAGTTAATCAATTAAATTGAGTTGAATGCTTGATTTAACCCAAATTAGACTTTATTTTCCTATTTTGATTATTTTAGAGGTAATGTGTGCATTTAATTAATTTTCATTAGATTTTAGTTAATTCCTTATATTATTTTTATTTTGATTTCTTTTAAGGTATCAAGGATGAAAGAAGTGCATGAATTGATAAATTCAAGAAGGGAGAAAAGAATAAGAATTGAGAGAAATTAATTTTAATTGAATTTGCTAGTGGCGTGGACTTGCGTGAATTGTTGCTTCAATATGGAATTGGAATTGTAAACATGCTCATAGGCTAAAGTCCAAGTTCAATTACTGGGGGATAAAAAGTGAATAAAAGAATTGTAAGGCTGCTATTGACACCTTGCAAAATACTATTTGTACCTTGCAGCTTCTATTTTAATTTTTTTCTTCCTAAAATACCCTTACCCTTTGTTCCTTCCCTCCAAATGTCTTCCTTTCCGCAGCATCGTACCGTCTTCGTCTCGTTGCCCTCACCTGCGCACCGTCTCTGACTCGGTTTCCAGCAAGCTCCCTCGTTTCCCCTCACCATCACACCGTCTCCGACTTGGTTTGCTAGCAGCAGAATCATTTATCTATCAATAACAAACAAATAAGAAGGTAAAATCGAGAGATTGAAGAAGCAAACCTGTTGAAGCAGTGTGATTCTCTAATTAGTAGCAGTCATGACAACAACACAAAAGGGGAATCGGGAAGCCTTCAAGCCGTTACTCATCTTAAACCCTTCACTAGCCCTATCACAGAACAGAGGCGTATTGGGTGTCCGGAATTGGTTTTCCGGAGGTTCTTAGCATAGCAGCCGGAATTGGTTTTTCGATGGGTGTCCGGAATTGGTTTTCCGGTGGGTGGCTCCTGGGCAGTGTGCACTGTGCATAAAAGAAAAGGGCCGAATTGGTGTGCACTTCGCCACCACTGCGCACGAGCCGAACCACTTGTCTGAGCTGGAACCGCCGCATCACAAGCGGGAACCAAGCAGTCGTCGCTGCTTCCCCCTGTACTGTGTGCGCAAGGTGAAAGGTGTGAGGGAGGAATAGAAGGGCAATTTGGGGAAGAAAGTGAACAAAAATAAAGTGCAATGTGTGGATAGAAAAACAAACATTTGGGAATAGTCGGGCCCAAAGAATTGGCTCGGGCCCAAAGTGATGCCATATTGGGCTGGAGAAAAAGAAACGAAAGCCATGCAGGTGGCCCAACATGAAGCAAAGAAGTAAATTTTCAATGGAATTCTAATTGGAAAAAGGGCAAGTTTGGTAAATAGCCACAGCGTCAGCGGAGGAGACCTACACTTCATAAAGGAGAGTTACTCACTGCAAGCAAAAACCCAGATCGCGGGGGAGGCGGTCCCCAAGACTCATACGCAGTAAGAGTAGCGTGTGGCAGCAAGTTTCAATGGAGTTTTTATTGCTTTGTTTTATTCTTGTTATTTCTTTTATGGAGTAATCATCTTGTGTGAGGAATCAACGTAGCCGTTCATGACGCCATAGTTTCAATGTGATGTTTTCTTTTCTCTATTTTTAATTCTTGCTTCTTAATTCTGAATTGAATTGTTTGTGTTAATCATATGAGCGCTCGTGGTTAACTAGTCAAGCGTGATGTGTCCTATCGGAGATTCATGCTTTAGGACTTGAATTAAGAACATCGAGTGAGTGTTGATAGAGATATAATAGGAGATTGGTGCAATCGTTATAGGGAACCAAGAGCTTAATGAATCTTGCATGTTTGTCATCATAGAGGTATAGTTGATTTGCATGTTTAGGTGTTTTCTTTTGTGCTAGAACGAGATATTAGAATAATTTATGGTTGGCATGAAATTGAATTTAGGATATAAAATAATCACTTGGATTTATGTTGGATTGGGTTGGAGAAATCGTGACCTTAGATTCCCCCAATCATATTCTCAATCTTAATAAGTGCTTGCGATTTGTTTTTATCTCGTTTTAATTTAGATAATTGATTTTGATATCTTATTTGATCTCTACAATTTCTCTCTCATTTGACTTAGTCAAACTTTGTTACTTTTTTTGAATTTGGATAAATTGGTCACCCAATCCTTGTGTTCGATACTCGGTTTCTAACTGTTTTAATTATTACTTGCTTCGATCCGGTACACTTGCCGGAGCCCATCAAGTTTTTGGCACCGTTGCCGGGGAGTGGCATAACCTATTTTCTTAATTTGAAGAAAATAATTATTTTTGAATAAGCCAAAAAAAATCTTCTTAATTTTTTCTTGTTATACTTTTCTTGAATTTCCTTGATTTCACTTGGTATTGTGAGTTTTTGTTGTATGCAAGGCACCGTTCCACCGGAAGATTTGCTATATGACCCAAAAATTCATAGGACTGAGAAAAGGTCAAGTAAGCAACTCAGAGAACAAAGGAGGCTTGAAGCAATAAAGCTTATCAGATTTTGAAGAAATGGCAGAACAAGATCCTCCCACTTACAAGCCCCTTTATGAGTACTCTCTTCCTAATTTGGAGGATTGTACTTCCACTATTATGAGACCTCCCATCACGGTCAATGCATTTAATGTCAAGCTAGAAGTACTTCAACTGGTGCAACAACAACAATTTGATGGAAGTGCACACCAAGATCCTCACAAGCATATCTCTCACTTCTTGGAGATATGCGACATGACAAAGTGTGCTGGAGTTTCAAACGATGGCTTCCGCTTGCGCCTATTCCCTTTCTCTCTCCGAGATAGAGCACATGATTGGTTAGATTTGAACTTGGATCGCGGAAGCATCACCACTTCGAAAGACATGGCAGAAATTCCTCACAAGATTCTTTCCTCCTCATAAAGCAGCTCATTTGAAAATAGTCGTTACTTTTTTCAAGCAACATGATCATGAAACTTATAATGAAGCTTGGGAGAGGTATAATGTGCTTTTGAGGAGATGTCCATCTTCCTTCTTTGACTTGGTATCAAAGGTTCAGAACTTCTTCAACGGTTTGAGAGGTCGCTACCAGATGAATTGTGATGCCGCAGCTGGCGGTTCTTTCTCTTGCAAGTCAGGGGAGGATGCATGGGCTTTGTTGGAAAAGATGTCAAGGAATGAGTACAACTGTAATATACATCAACCTACTAATGTACCTCTTCAAAATTCTTCTGGGCTTAGTGTAACATATATTGAAGTCATTGGGAGCAGAACACACTTACGAAGAAGCGAGCGAGGCACTTACTAGCAAGATGAAGGTGAATACAATCTTTGGAAGGATTGCCTCCAGTGTGTGACTTTTTTCAAGGTGATCATGATAGTGTATATTGTCCGAGTAACTTTTTTCGGGAGCATGTGGACTCATTTAACAATTTCTATGACGCGGTCCCACAGTGCAATGATTATCAGAGGAACAGGCAGAATAACTACGACCAAGGACATAATTGGAATATCAGGAGGGGTCATCTGGGTTTCTCATGGAGCAATAATAGTGGTGGTTTGGATGGGCAACACCAACATCATCAAAGGCAGTACTATGGGATTCACCAGCATAACACCCAACAAGCTCTCCCTCAACCTACTCAATTGCAAATCACAGATGGAGGGAAGAAATCTTGGGAATTGGCCTTTGAAAAATTAGCTACTCATACTAGCACGGCCATTGAGAAGCTGACAGTGCACATTAATACTTGCATTGATAAGCTAGCAACTCACATAGGGTCGACAATCCATCACTTGAAAACACAGGTAGCTCAGCTAGCGAAACAGATGAATGAGCGTCCTCCAAGCACTTTTCCGGGTAACACAGAGAATAACCCCAAGGCCCAATGTAATGCCATATCCACTGGAAGTGGTAAAGTGTTGGAGCCAAAGGGAAATCATTTGAAGACTAATGAAGATCAAATTCCAGATGTGGCACATGTGGAAACAGAGTAAGCTAAGGAAGAAGTGGTTAGTGAGAAGGTGCCAGGGCAAGAGGGGAGGTTGAAACTAGTGGATGAAGAATTCTGAAAGAAGTGGATTGAAGCCAAGGATCTCCCTCCTTACTTGACGGTACCATATCCTGACCGGTTGAAGAAACTGTTGCAAGATAAACTGTAACATCCCTTACTGCTTTATGGATAGACGACTATCCCCACAAACCAACACGGGTCTTTTCAGTGTGCTAACTGTTCAGTTCTTAAGTGATGGCTCCTGAAAAGGAGATGCATCTTGTTGGTATAATTGGTACCAATCAATTCATATAAGTCACCATCAACTTTATAGTCACATACCTATACAGTCTCAGGATCCCTCTCATAGTCTCAGGATCCCTCTCATTCCGGTGTGTAATTGGTTCATTCATGTGTCCCTCTGGCTAGAAGTCTGCCAGGAGCTGCTCCTTGATCGTACCTTCTTGCACCGGCGACCACTCACCTCCCTCGTCGACCCCGTGTGTCACATGGACACCAGCTTCTGCTTGGTTCGTCCCCGACCACACCGTATTGGGAGAAGTACCGCTCTGATACCATTTGTAACATCCCCGACTACTTAATGGATAGATGACTATCCCCACAAACCAACACGGGTCTTTTCAGCATGCTTTATCCTCACTCACGCTTCCTAGGAAAACTTCCCAGGAGATCACCCATCCCAGAATAGCTCCAAGTCAAGCACGCTTAACTGTGGAGTTCTTAAGTGATGGCTCCTGAAAAAAAGATGCATCTTGTTGGTATAAGTAGTACCAATCAATTCATATAAGTCACCATCAATTTTATAGTCATATACCTATACAGTCTCAGGATCCATCTCATTCCGGTGTGTAATTGGTTCATTCATGTGTCCCTCTGCCTAGAAGCATGCCAGGAGCCGCTCCTTGATCGTGCCTTCTTGCACCGGCGACCACTCCCCGCCCTCGTCGGCCCCGTGTGTCACATAAACAGTTCAACAAATTCCTTGATGTCTTCCGCAAGCTTCAAATCAACATTCCATTTGCAGAAGCCTTGGAACAAATGCCTTTCTATGCCAAGTTCATGAAGGAGCTTCTCTCCAAGAAGCGGAAGATTGTTGATGATGAAACAACTGCTTTGACCGAAGAGTGTAGTGCAATCTTACAACGCAAACTACCTCCAAAGTTGAAGTATTCGGGTTCTTTTAGTATTCCATGCACTATTGGGAAGATGACATTTAAGAAGGTGTTGTGTGATCTAGGGGCGAGCATTAACTTAATGCCCCTATCCATGATGAGGAAGCTTGGGATTAAAGAAGCCAATGGAATAATGATGTCACTCTAACTCGCGGACCGATCAATCAAATACCCTTATGGGGTGGTTGAAAATTTGCTAGTGAAGGTGGGAAAGTTTATTTTTCCAGCAAATTTTGTGATACTTGACATGGATGAAGATGCCAATATTCCTCTCGTATTGGGTAGGCCATTCTTGGCTACCGGAAGAGCGCTCATTTATGTGCAACTAGGCTAGCTCACACTTCGGGTGCAATATGAAAAAGTGGAATTTGATGTCTTTGAAGCTATGAAGCATCCGGTGGAGAGAGATAATTGCTATAGTGTGGATGTGGTGGAACCTCTTGTCAAATCAACTCCTACACGTGAAGCTAATGGTTCAACACTAGATAAGGTGTTGGTAAAATCCCACACTTTTGAGGATGGCATGGAAAAGGATGAGCCGGTGCACTTGGGGCATAAAAATGAGTTGCCTAGATCTATTATGGGTGACCCAAGTAAATTGGAGGAGAAGCCGCAAGAGCAACATGATTCACTCACAAAGGGAGCCGGTGCAAAAAGGATGCTAGATCCAATTAAGCTCAATGAATTCCGCATGAGAGATAATGAGGAAGATCAAGGTAAAAAGGGGCAACAAGAGGTAGGCCTTCCCAACTTTGAAAAGAGTTAATTCCTGACCAATTGAAGTCTTGTTGGCGAGTGAAAGTTAGGAAAAAAATAACTAATTCCAGTGGTGCTTTTAAGAAAGATTGTCAGGATTCCAGTGGCACATTTGATGCTAATGGCCAAAGGTTAAAACTCGTTATGGAAAAAGGAGTTGGAGGCCATCATGGTGAGTTCGCGGTGACTTAGCCCTTTGGGGCTTATGACCGTCAGGCTCGGGAGGTTAAACAAGCGCTTCTTGGGAGGCAAACCAAGGTTTATATCCTTTGTTGCATCTAAAAAGAGTCATAAAAATACCAAGTGTCTGCATGTAGGGTCCTTTAGTTTAGAAAAAATTGCATTAGGAAGCATATAGGACTTAGTTGCATCTAGAAAACAGGGGCAGGTTTTTATCTCTAACTCTCCCCGCAAGTAGAGATTCGCCCCGCGAGATAGAAACCCCAATTCTGGGAAGTCTCTGTCTTGCCCCGCGGGAAGCTGTTAGCCCCGCGAGACAGAGGGACAAACAACAGAGGTCCTTTGTTTCGCCGCGCGAGGCCTCCCTCGCCTCGCGGAAGGGGTGGTAAAAAAATTGGTTTTGCTGCCTCGGTTCGTCTGGCCTGCTAATCCTGGGGACCAAGATCCTCATCCAGGGGGAGGCGAGTCCGAGATAGTTTTGATGACTTTCAGGTATGAAGAAGCTTCGAATGAAGAGAATGAAGAGAGAAGGAGCGCAAATGGGGAAGATGAGTCTTCTCAGACCCTCTGAGATATTGTTTTCTAAACTCTTCTCTTTTATTTTCTTTTACCTTGAATCATAATGATGGTCTTGTACATAAATAAGTTGATAGAGTTAGTGTCGGTGAGCTTATATAGATTTTATTGAATTTAGCATAGATGGAATACATGATAAATATTGATTTTTGATGATTTCCCCCAAGGTTTTTAAAATTTGAAAAAAATGATCCCCATGTGAAAAATTGAAAAATGAACTTAGAGAATTTTTGTTGTGATTGCATGATTCATGATAAGTTTGGGGTGAAGGGGTACACACACTAGGGATTGTATCTCGGTTAAACAATTTCCAAAAATGTACAGGTGAGGAGTTTAAGTCTCCAACATTATTTTGAATTGAGTGTGTAACACCCCGATTTTCGTATAAGGGATTATGTTACTATGGATGCCTAGTTGTTGTTGTTGTTATTATTATTATTAATGAAGTTAGTATTGTTATTTATATAATTGATAATGTAATTGTTATTAGTGTTGTAGTATTTTTTATACACACACACACACACAGATATATATATATATATATATATATATATATATATATATATGTATATATTATTAAATATGTTAATATGTATTTTAATATATGATTATTTGCATTAATATGATATTTTGTCCCTTAATGTGTGATCTTATATGGATATATGATTTTGTATGTGATTTTATATGTTAATATATAATGTGTTTTTATTAATAATAAGTGATTTAGAAAGATATTATGAGATATTGTGTGATTTAGTATTTAAATCGAGATAATGTATATCCTAGGTTTTAGTCCCTCAATTAATCAGATTTGAGTCCTTATTAATATAGGATAATCCTCTTTTTGATTATCCCTTAAGATCTTATCATAATCTCCATAGGATCCTATCTAGAAATAACTACCAAATCTGTCGCTAAACTTCCATCAAATTTTTGAATCTCTTAGAGTCCGATTTAGGATTCGATCGTTAGACATTAATTTGTAGATATTTCTTTGAGCTTTCTAACTACACCAAGAACGCCACAATAGGAAAATTGTAGCTCAAGTTATCACTACAAAAAAAACCTATTTAGCGACCGAAGATTTCGGTCGCTAAACATGATAATTCGGTTGCTATATAGTTTAGCGACCGAATTAGCGACCGAATTAAGGGGGTAGCAGAAACCCTGGTGGCTAAATGTTTAGCGACCGAAATTGTATTTCGGTGGCAAATTTGCGACCGATATTTCGGTCGCAAATTTGCGACCGATATTTCGGTCGCAAAATTATATATTTCAGTAGCCGTATAGTTGGTCGCATGCTCAGCTCACCTAATTTGGTGACCGATATTCGGTCGCTATTTCGATCGTAAATTTTGATTTTATTTTTTTTAAAATTTTCCAGTAACTTAATCCTACCGACCAAATTTTGTTTTTCAACTATTACCCCATTGATTTTTAATTTCTGATATAAACAAAATACACCAATATTTTTTTTTTGAATAAATAGAAAACGTAAATATGATGTACTAACGATCCAAAACACCACAGTCAATATGATCAAGAAAACATTTACATTAATTAACGCAAATTTAATAATTGTTTATAAAAAAAAGTTTAATAATGTACTAATTAAGGATCAAAACATAAAAACACACCACAGTCAATAAGTACTAATCAAAATATCAAAACTCATCAATCTTCCAAAGGGATGAACATGTAGAAGCGAGAACCCCCAAGGTACTTAAACTTTGCCAATGCACCAGTGGAAAACAAATACAACTCCCTGATACCATTTGTATCTGTTGCAAAATATGGGCGATCCTCATGGATTACTATATTCCCATTGAACAGATTTCCGCTTTTGTCTTCAATAGTCACAACACGCGGTATTTGTTGTCCCCACCGACGGTAGAATGATCGCGGGATTGAAATCAAATCCTGCAAATACACAAGAACAATTTAGTAAATGATTAGTTTATGCCTTAACCATCATTACGTGAATCCGATCATTATTCTTAAGTTGATGAGATACTGTACCTGGTCTATATGGATGGCTGTCTCAAAACATTTAGTCGGATCCATTTTCTAATAAAACGATAAGGAAAACAAGTCATATGTCTAAACTTCATCAAGTGATAATAAGAAAAGATGGAAAGATCCATGTAGCATACTAGCATGTTAAAATAGAACAAAGTCATATGTCTATACGGATTATTTAATTACATTTATTCTGTATTTAAAGTAAGGGGAGTAGATTAAATGGAGAGTAGCCCAATCGCTAGAAGAGAGTGAGAGAGAACATTTTGGTGTTGTTTGATCCATGTAGCCAACTCCACCTAATGGGAAAAGGCTTAGTTGTTGTTGTATGATGTATCCTGTATTTAAAGTCTATAAGAAGCCTTTGCTAAAGAAAATGTTGACTGGTCTATTTGTCCGGTAAACAATATTAAGTCACCAAAAGAAAGACCAGTTTGCAACTTTGCATATATCCATCCAAGAAGGTAAGATAGAAAACCACTAGAGCCAAAATATGGGAATAAAATAAATCTGCTAGAGAACATGAGGAGGACTTGTGGAAAACAAAACAAAGAGAGAAAATATGTTTACGGACTTATGACACAAGAAAAGAGAAGGAATCTCATGACACCATAATAATTTTGTAAAAAGGCAAGGGAGAAACAGGCCAAGGGTGGGTGGGAAATATACGCAACAAACCTGGCAACAGAAAGAGCAGACAGTCTTAACTCCTAAACATGATGCACAAACTAAAGGCAAGCTCCAAAAAATTAAATGCACAGACAAGAAGTATGCGTCAATCGTATTAAGTAGGGACGAGATATCAAATATTGGCCTAACATATCCGCCGTCAAGTAAAGACCAAAGACACAACTTATTGCAACAGATAATAACCTCTAAAGAACTTGGATATCTAAGAGACTATGACTCATTCTGCATAATGGAAAGAAAATATCAACAGCATATCATGATTGCCTCTTAATTACCCAAAATCAATATGTCCATCAAGAATATCCTCTCCCAACCAAGAGCTTCATGATGCCCTAAAAGTATTATTAAAAAAAATCCTGCTAAAAAACAATAGAAGATAATGCACGGTGGGGTCTCAATTCTCAAACCCAAACTAAACCATGCAAAGAAATTTTCCTCCAATTAGTGCAAGAAATTCCCTTGATATCCATTCATACCAGCAAACAAAAAGACCACATTTATCATCCAAATTTGAATAAATGAAAAGCCACCCTCAAATTTCTACCGTAGGATCATTAGAATTAGCACAGCATTGCTATATCCATTGCAAAAGACATTTACATTTCACTTAAATTGCAACATTTTTATTTCTTGACATTTCCAAACCGGTACTCAATTCAACAATTCTTATAATCATATTACCTCTATTCATTGCTTTTCAACCAAAAATGCAAAAAAGTAATCTTCCAATGAATGGGTCATACAAATTACATGAAATAAAATAAAATTAAAATAACATAAATCTCCCCGAAATACCAAAAAAACAAATGATCATCACAACTCACAACTCACATGAAATACACAAGTAGCTCTTCTCAGTAGTAAGAAATAAAGCAATGAAGTTCAAGTTACAGGATGTTCCGATATTAGAAGCAGCGAAAAATCGGGATGTTACAGGATCAAATATATCAAAACTGGTCAAGTCATGAGATCCAAACACATCATCAAAACCAGTTCCATTAACATAGTAAATGCACAAACCAGAGAAATAGAGAGAGGCGAGGAGAGACGAAAACAAACCAGAGAAGGAGGAGGACGGCGGCGCTGCTCAGTGGTGTCGGGCAACAGTGGTAGCCGTGCGGAGAAGGAGGAGGCGAGAGAGAGAAAAATTTATAAACAGATAGAGAGAGAGAGAGAGATGGAGAGAGAGAGAGGAGAGCTTACTGTGATGGTGGTGGTCGGAGGAGGGGTGGCAGTCGCGAAACCGTGGTGGCCGGAGGAGAGAAAGAGAGATCGAGTGAGAGAGAGGAAGAGAGATCGCGAAATGGAAGAAGAAAGGGGTTTCTGCGTTTTTAGGGATTTTAATTTTTAGCGACCGAATATTTCGGTCGCTAATTCAGTCGCAAGGGTGCCATTTCAAAATTTAAATTCATAAATTTAGCGACGGATTTTTAAATCGGTCGCTAAGACGCGCTTCTTTTAGTTTTTTTTACGCGCCGTTTAGCGACTGAATTAATATCGGTCGCAAATGTAAATAAAATTTAACTGCTGCATTTAATTCGGTCGCCATTTCGGTCGCTAAAAAGGCATAAAATTTCTGACTTTTAAGTTCCTTTATTTAGCGACTGAAATAGCGACCGATAACCCTGCTACACTCTATTTCGGTCGCAGTGTTAACTCTAATCAGTCTTTCATGTAGATCCTATAATCGGTCGCCATTTCGGTCGCCAAAAGCAACCAAAAAATTCGGTCACTATTTTCGGTCGCTAAACAACATTTTTTTGTAGTGTATGGTCAAAATACAGATATGTATATAGTTTGGGCTGAAATAGGAGCCTGTTATGCCCTAACTTGTATTTATACCATAAGACTCTACCTAAAACCCTATTTCTCACATTGTTAACCTCAGAATAGCTGCATCTCTTCATCTTTCTTAGTTTTCCCTTGAACCCCTTGAAGTTCTTGGAGTTTGTGTGTCCGTTTGGGAGAGAAGTTACGCGTGTTAGCATTGTTTAAGGTAATGTAGTTATCCCTCCTTAATCTCCTTTTCCCTTTCTTTTGAATTGGATATTAATTGGTTATTCTCTTCCCTTCTTGTTTGACCAAGGCTTGAGGAACTCGTCGAGCCGCTCGAGGGAACGTGTCTAGTTTGCCAATGTTATCGTTTTGGGAATCTTCATACCAGGTTTGGGGAGAAGGGCTAGTATGAACATGTAGGCTATGGGGTAGCGTAAGATGAAAGGTTAACCCCTGACCCTGTTGTTTGATTAAATGCCTATATGACTGTTTGTATGATAACATGTTTATATGCCTCTAAGTCTAATTGTTATATGATGTTAATTGTTTTGATGATGATATTGGCATGACTGTTATTAATTGATTTATGTTGGTATGAATGTTCTTGTTATTGAATGTTGTCTGTTATGAACATGTTGAATGTTGATGCCATGTTGTAATGAGTTATAATGGTTATTGGTTGTTGTTTGATGTTGTGCTCTTTATGAGTGTTGATTGTTGAAGATGATAATACCAACAATGATGTTAAGACATTAAAATGCGTTAATGATAATAATGAGAATTAAGGGATGTTTTCCCAGTTGTTTATAAGACATGGATGTAGTATGAGAGGTAAGGTTATGTTCATGGGGCTTAGTTAAAGACCCTAGGATTGATAGTGAGTGTTCTAGGGACATTAATAATGAAGCTGTGATTAAAGGATTAATTTCCCATGATGATAAGACATGAATATTATTGAAGAACAGTTAAGATTAATGAAGCTGATGATCAATGGATTAGTTAAAGCCTATAGGTTGAATCGTGAATTGCCCCAAGGATTTGGGAAAGGGTTTTCGACCCTTTTCGCCAAGATTAGTACGGTCACGCTCCATTGAGCATGATAACAAGGAGCACGCCGTGCTCTATTACCACAACTCATTTGACACCCCTGCAAGACAAGACGCCCGTGCTTGCCTCGCAGTCCAAAGACGCTCATGCCGAGGGTGAGCACGCATGTGCTCACCGACTAGAACAGAGCAGAATGTTGAAATAGGGGTTTTCACCCCAAACGCTTAAAAGACTTAATAAGATACAAACGAAACATGAAGACCAAAGACAAGTGAATAGATGATGTTGAGCCTTGATGCTTAATGGTCAAGGTGTTGTTGATGTTGTACCTTGGTAGCCTAGTGGCCAAGGGGGCCTTGATGCTTAATGGTCAAGATGTTGAGCTCTGGTGATTTTTGACCAGAGTGTTGTTTAACGTTTCAAGTTAAAAGATTAAACATGATGTTACCTTTGGTGCTTGTTGGCCAAAGAGGTTGAGCCATAATAAATGGTGTTGATGGAGGTGGTGGATAGCGGTTGTTTGTTGTGTCCATGCATCATGCATGGAGTTTTAGGGGGATGTACAATAGTTAAGGGGAGGTCGTCCGCGTGTAAGACGATCTGGTCATCCACGGTGATTCATTTGAGACTAAGGGGATCATGTACACTCGTGGTGGCACATCTGAGAATAAGGTGTGTTGGCTATCCTAGGGGTCCACCCATGGTAAGGTGAACTGCCCCGGCGTTGGTGCTTATTGGCCAATGTGGAGATGTAACTCTGGAGTCGTACGCCTGGTGTAGATGAATCCATATGCATTCGGAGTAGTGTTTCGCATTGCATTATATGATTGATGTTATATTGTGATATGCTTGTTGTGTTGGTATGATGACTATGTTATGATTGCTATGTGTTGTATGTTGTTCTTTCCAACTATCCTGTTGCCGTTATGTTTAAATATATGGTTCTTACTCCTTGTCTTTTGTTGTTTGCTTTGCATGTATCATTTGGTTATACAGAGGACGGTGAGCTGCTTGTTGAGGAGTGACTCCGAGGAGCCGCTACTCGTAGTTTAGTTTATGTTTAGTTTAGTTGTTTATCCGAGTTGTTTATCGGATTGGTTATACCAGCTCTGTAATGTGACTTCGGGGTTGGGTTCGTTTATATCTTTTGTTTATGTTTACGTTTGTGTTATGTCTTTCTTCTTAAACATGATTTATTTTCTGCATTGAGACCTTGTTACAGTGTGATATCCTTTACCGGTTGGTTTTCTTTTATAAAGAATAAGCATGTGTTTATCTTATTTCGAAAAACTAAATTATTTCGAAAAATGGAGTGAATCCATTTTTAAGTTGCATTTTCCCGGATTTGCTTGAATCTTTGCATCGTTTGTATGATTAAATGTTACATCAAATGATCTAGGCATTTTCTTTGAATTAAGATACTTTGCCTAAAAAGAACCATCCATAATGCATGTTCCCTAGTTAGCCACATTGAGCCTAATAGCCTACTGTTTCTTGAAGACCTTATGTTATAAGCAAAAAATCCGGAAAAACCATGTTAACCCAATCTTAGGATTTAGGAGAGCATGGATGCTTAGCAAGACAAGGGTTGTAGGAAACTAACTTTGGGGTGGCTACAAGGGTTTGATATGTTATTTTGGGTTGAGAAAAAGAAAAATAAAGGTTAAAGCCGAAGGCAAAAAGGAAAAGAAGAAAAATTCAAAAAAAAAGCTAAAAAATAGCAAAAAAGGGTGTAATTAAAGGAAATGGTTGTAGTCACCCAAAGTGTGAAAAATGACAAATGGAAAAAGGGATGAGAGTGAAAATTAATTAAGTGCAAAAAGAGTTCATGATCTCTTAACTCCTAGGGTCTTAGCATTGTATCTTTGTATATCCTGCCTTGAACCAGGCCACATTACAACATATAAAAGACCTTTTGATGATGCATGCATGTTTTTCTGGGAACTTTGTTTAAGATGAAAATCAAATTCATGGAAAGTGTGCTTAAAGAAATTGAAGGAAATTTTATAGCCTAGACAATTAAGTGAATGAGTGAAATAATAAATGCCCTTGTGAGGAAGACAATTGTTTAAAATTGGTGATCTCCCTTTTATATGTAACTTGGATCTCTGGCTAAGATTGATAATTGCATGAGTGATGAATTCTCTTTGTTTGGAGTAAATGAATGTGGGGATTATTAAAATGAAGTGGGGGAACATTGAATTGAATAAAAAAAATTTGAAGTGATAAATTACATGAAATTTGTGCGAAGTCTGATTTAGTCCATTGAGCTTATCTAGTTTTGAGTTTTAGTTTACTTGAGGACAAGCAAATTTTAAGTTTGGGGTATTTTGATAATCCTCTGGTTTATCATGTTTTATCTATTATTTTAAAGTGGATTTAATCAATTAAATTGAGTTGAATGCTTCATTTAACCCAAATTAGATTTTGTTTTCCTATTTTGATTATTTTAGAGTCAATGTGTGAATTTAATTAATTTTCATTAAATTTTAGTTAATTTCTTATATTATTTTTATTTTGACTTCTTGCAAGGTATCAAGGATGAAAGAAGTGCATGAATTGATAAATTCAAGAAGGGGTAAAAGAATAATAATTGAGAGAAATGAATTTTAATTGAATTTACTAGTGGCCTGGACTTGCGTGAATTGTTGCTTCAATTTGTAATTGGAATTGTAAACATGCTCATAGGCTAAAGTCCAAGTTCAATTACCGGGGGATAAAGAGTGAATAAAAGAATTGGCATTTTAATTACCAATGGCCCACGTAAATATTTGCACTACAATTGCATTTGGATTTGTCACAAGCCCACCTGATTTGCAATATAATTTGGATGTCACTTTTGACAACTGAAAAATAAGATGCCCAGCGTGAAGTAATTTGTGAAGGGTCCCACATGAGTTGTTGAAGCATTTTGAAATTGCAAGAATGATATTCAGACTTCAACTTAAAGTGTGCCAAAGTGTGCCATATTGGGCTGGAGAAAAAGAAAAGAAAGCCACGCAGGTAGCCCAACATGAAGCAAAGAAGTAGATTTTCAATGGAATTCTAATTGGAAAAAGGGCAAGTTTGGTAAATAGCCACAGCGTCAACAGCGGAGACCTACACTATATAAAGGAGAGTTGCGCACTACAAGCAAAAACCAGTACCGCGGGAGGCAGTCCCAACAGTCATACGCAGTAACAGTAGCGTGTGACAAGCAAGTTTCAATGGAGTTTTTATTTCTTTGTTTTATTCTTGTTATTTCTTTTATGGAGTAATCCTCTTGTCTAAGGAATCGACGTAGTCGCCCACGACGGCATAGTTTTAATGTAATGTTTTCTTTTCCCTATTTTTAATTATTGCTTCTTAACTCTGAATTGCTTGTGTTAATCATATGAGCGCTCGTGTTTAACTAGTCAAGCGTAATGAGTCCGACCGGAGATTCATGCTTTAGTTCTTGAATTAAGAACACCGATTGAGTACTGATAGAGATATAATAGGAGATTAGTGCAATCGTTAACCAAGGGCTTAATGAATCTTGCATGTTTGTCATCATAGAGATATAGTTGATATGTTTGGGTGTTTTCTTTTGTGCTCGAACGAGATATTGAATTTAGGGTAGAAAATATTCACTTAGATTTATGTTTGATTTGGTTGGTGAAATCGTGACCTTAGATTCCCCCATCATATTCTGAATCTTAATAACTGCTTGCGATTTGTTTTCTCTCTCATTTGACTTGGTCAAATGTTGTTACTTTCTTTGAATTTGGATAAATTGGTCACCCAATCCCTGTGTTTGATACTCTGTTTCTCACCGTTTTAATTATTACTTGTTTTTTTGGCGTCGTTGCCGGGGATTGGTATAACCAACTTTCTTAATTTGAAGAAAATAATTATTTTTTATTAAGACAAAAAAAAATCTTTTTTAATTTTTCTGGTTATATTTTTCTTGAATTTCCTTGATTTCACTTGGTCTTTTGAGTTTTTGTTCTATGCAAAGTACCGTTCCACCGGAAGATTTGCTATATGACCCAAAGATTCATAGGACCGAGAAAAGGTTGAGTAAGCAACTCACACTACAAAAAAAGTCTCGTTTAGCGATCGAAAACAATGAATGACACTACGCGGCGCGGTCGCTATTTGCAACTGATATTGCGACCGTTTAGCCGAGTGCCACGAAAAGAAAAAAAAAGTTTTTAGCGGTCAAATTAGTGACTGATTTAGTGGTATCAAATACGACCGGTCGCTAATTCGGTCGCTCAACATAAAATATTGAAAGTCAATCCAGTTGATTATTTAGCGACCAAATTAGCGATCACTTTTTAGATGGAATTGGTTTATTTAGAACCTAATCGGTCGCTAAAACGTGAACATGAAAATGTTAGTTGTCAAATAGCGACCGATCTAGCGACCACCGTGTTTTTTTATTGTTAGCGACCGTTTTAGCGACCGAAATTTTCGGTCGCTGAACTTAAAATCCCTAAAACCTGAAATTTTCCCCTTTGTTCCTCATTTCGTCCAGTGCGTCTTGTGAGACATTTTATGTTTTTCGCTAGTATAACTTTTGTTTAAGCATATGCCCGTGAGGGATCCTACTGAGAGGATACCCTCAACAGTGTTTTGAAATATGTGTAAAAGACTTATGTGTATATTTTCAATATAACAATGGTGTGATGTTGAAGTTATATGTTTATTAACTTAAGTTTTTAATTTTTACGTATTTTCATGTTAAGCGTGCGATTAAGAATTTAAATAATGAGGTTGTAATCTAATAACACAACGGGGCACAACGGGGTGTCTCAAAAAGTACAGTTAAAAGATTACCAGTTATGTCGCAACTACCTTGTATGAGATCATCGAATTTTGAGGCTTCAGCACCACTCATGGTGTAAACTCTTCCCTTATTCATCGGTCTATTTGTCTTTGAGTTGTTGGCAACTGGTCCAGGCCTCGGTACATTACAGTCTCTTACCATATGCCCTATATGTCCACACGTAAAACACTTCACTCCTTTTAATTGGTAGTTATTAGCCATGTGATTCAGATCCCCACACTTGAAACGTCTCCGGAATTGACCTTGACTTTGGTTCTTTTGGCTTCCACTACCATACGCAGAAGCAACGGGACGATGCGATTGTTGGTTCTAATTATTTCCTTGTGGTTGGAAATATGGCTTCCTCTGAGCTTGTTTCCCCTTTTGATTATGAAATTGGTTCCTGAATCGAAAAGGTCCTCGAGTATTACTCCAGGTCTCCTTTCCTTTCTTCAACTGTTCCACCTTATGACACTTTTTGACTAAGACTTGAAAATTGTGAATTTCAAGCGGTAGCACAAACTCCCTGATCTCATATCGCAAAACCCTTTCAAACTTCTCGTATTTCCATCGCTCATCTGGCTGAACTTGAAAGAAACGGAAATACTTGGTGAGTGATTCAAACTTAGCCGCATATTCACCGAAAGACATTTCCCTCTGTTGAAGACTCAGAAATTCTTGCTCTTTCTCGATTCTAGCACTTTGAGGAAAGTACTTATCTAGGAAAGTGTTGTGGAAGACTTCCCAAGTAATTTCTGGATTGTCCACTTCCAGCAATTGTTTAGTACCAATCCACCAGTGTTCAGCATCGCCTAAGAGTAGAAAAATAGCATACGGGACTTTCACTCCTTCCGGGCTATTGATGAGCTCGAAAATCTTTTCCAACTCTTGTATCCATAAATCAGCCTTCTCAGGATTTGTATCCCCATGAAATTGCGGATGATTCTGTGGTCGAAAATTAGTTAATCCTCTTGCCTCAGCGGCTTGATTCGCTTGAACCTGGTCATGTTGGTTCTTGACACGCTGTCGCACACGGTTCAAAAAGCGAGCGGTTTACAAAATTGTAGTATAGCGCGACAACTCGGGTATCGTCTCACAAGGACTCTTGAATTGTTATTCACCTCAAAAATCAGTTTTTTTGGGGGGCGTTTGGTTTGAAATTCAATTGGAAAACAGAGCAATTTAAGGGATTATCAAATAAGCTAATGACGATTAATCTACTGTTCTCGGTTTCCCAACCATCATCGGTTCATATAAATTCCAAGCCCTAAGCAGATTCTAATCCCCTTTCGGTTGTAGCAGCAATTAACAAGCAAAATCGCTACTACTAGATATATGTTCCTAATTCCCGAATTAAGCAAACGGGGTGAAGCTCTCGTGAATTAAGCAAACACGATTGTACACACGCGAATTAAGCAAACGCGATTAAATATCGGAACATAACATCACCGAATTAAATCAACACAAATTCTATACAATCCTGAATTACGCAAACAGAAATATATAGCATAGTATTGAAAAGGGAAAAGCAAACAAAACAGGAATTACAGAACCTCAAGTGCGGTGGAAACCGATTACAGTAGACTAATCCAAGAGAATTAGTTCTCCATAAAAACGTAATACAACTAGAAAATCTGTAAACAGTGGATAATCAGAAGTGTCTCCTAATCTGCCCAGAACAGCAATTTATAACCTTCAGGATCTGCGCCCCCTCGCGAGGCGAGCACTCACTCGCGAGGCGAATCTTATGAAGAAATCTGCAACGTTTGGACTTCTCGTGAGGCGAAGAATGGCTCGCGAGGCCAGGAATGGAAGAGTCTTCTTATTACGCCCGTGATGAGTATCAGGGCCTGGGCGTGATGGCTTCTGGTCTTCAGGCTCACGAGGCGAGACATGGTTCGTGAGGCGACATAGAAAGGGTTGCATTTTCTGGCACAGTCATCCTTCAGGCTCGTGAGGCGAGGTGTGGTTCGCGGGGCGAGACAGAGAGGATGACATTCTGCTGTTCAGGCTGGTCTTCAGGTTCGCGAGGCGAGTAGCCTCTCGCGGGGCGAATACTTCCAGGATTGCAATTTTCCCCGTTTCTTCATTCCCTTGACTCTAAGTTAACCCGAAAACAATGAAATAGCCATAAGTGCTTTATTTGACTCAAAACTGGCTAAATTAACCTAAAACTACTTAAACGACTCAAAATGTTGCTTGAGGACAATTTAATCTAATTTGGGCAAAAACGAAATATAATTAGCACAAAAACATGGTCATACTAGTCATAAAACTAGATGAGACAGCGGCTTATCAATTCTGTGCAGCCATAGTGGCTGTTTGTTGCACCACATCAGCAACAACATTCGCCATTTCTTGAATAGCTTGATTCATCTGTCCAACAGCATCATAGTCGCCAATATTACCGCGACCGTCACCACGACCGCCCCAACAGCCTCTTCCATGGTCACGCCCACCTTCTGGTTCCATAAATGACCTACAAGACAAAATCAGTTAGAGTGCAACCAAAAACTGAAACGTATACTTACGTGTTAACACACAATACTTCAAAGAAGCAATTCAAAAAAGTCTTTATCAGAGATCACACAACATAAACATAACAGACGTATTCCCAAAGATTCCGGAAAGACTCGACCTGCTCTGATACCACTAATGTAATACCCCCTTGGCATTACTTGTATAACTCGTTGTGGAAATATAACAAAAATAAAAGCAGGTTAATTTTGGAAAATAAAATTTTCTAATCACTTAGCTTTACTCGAAAATGGATATGAATTTTTTTTTTCAGTATAGACAAGCATCACATATATATGCATCATCATAACTTTTTACATCAGGACCTTTATACATACAGGTCATTTGCCAGAGTAAAAACAAAAGTAAAATAAAAACATAACTATACTGTAGCGGTAAATCTAGAACCACAACTAAAAAAGAATGCCTCTCAGTAGCCAAATATACAGACTGTCGGAAATACCACTACCTCGAAATTGAGAACTAGAAAGTCCTACTGCTGGTCGCACTAGTGGAAATTGTTGGGAAGACCGCCATGGTCCTCTCCAACTGCAGGGGTATCCGGTGGGGGTACCTCTACTCCCGCTTCAGCAGCGGGGTCCACACCATCATCTAGAGGATGACACTCAGGAACCTCCTCCTCCTATAGATCCTCTTCAATCTCATCATCTACCTCAGGTACAAGAATCAGAGGGGCTGGTGGTGAATGTGGTGCTACCTCCTGAAGCGGCTGAACGAGTAGAGACTGATGAACTAGGTCTCCCTACTCCACAAATTCTCCCAATAGTAACCACATAGGTGGTAGTGGGACTTCCACAGTCTTGGTGCTGTGGGTACACGTCTGTGGTCCTGCTGCTAGTGTGCCCTCAGTGACACACACTGGCCCGATATACATGGCGCTGTGGGCTCCTGGGTTAATAACCCATACGCCGCCATCATCCGCATCCTCAAACATCAGGGACAGAATCCCCGAGTAAGATAGATCTCCCATATGGTTCATCTGTTATCGAATATAAAATACCACAGTAGAGACCCAACACGAAATAATGCAAGGGTGAGATACCGACAATTGAGTTTTATCATGATAACTACATGTGCGACACAAAATTAACAGCATATACATATAGATATAGCACATAAATCCTCAAAATAATCATAATATTTTAAACAATGGGATTCATACCCAACAGTCATCGTAATTTGTAAAAATGCATGACACTTTAATGTCCATCATCTATTTTTGAAATTTATTCTTCAGAGACTTCCCTTCGTCGAGCAGAATAGGCCGTAATAATCCCCATATCACAATTGTTTGATGTTGGGTCAATCTCTCAATCAATTCAGATCCCCAATTGTTATAGGGTATTACGTCTCACCTAAATAATATTTAATAGTTCCTTATTGAGTACATCTGGGTAGGGTTATCAAATTTCCATGACTCGAGGTTGCAAAGTCCCGGCCGTCTGTGGGTTTTCCGAACACGGATGTCCCTAAAGACCCAAACACATCTCTTTGGTCCATAACTATCCAATTTTTCAATCCACCCTTTATGGATTGTGGCTCGATAACACAATGGCACATCTGCCACAATGGTACGTCTGCCAAACTAAGCATGTAAAACATTTATTTTCTCTACTTTTCTTTTTCGTTCATTCTTTCTTTGTCGAAGCTCAAAGCTCATGACTGTTTTTGCTCAGGCACCAAGCCTATTTACGGTTAACACATGACTGTCCGAGTGCTCAATCACAAATAACACGGATCAATGATCTACGAGTTTTTCTCACAGAACAGTAGAATCCCGACGTCTCGGCCACTAGGTTCACTTTTATTTTTCAACATAGTGTTCATTTTGTGAAACAAAAAATACCAAAACAAAACTCTGAAACTTGTCCAAGTTTATCAGAAAAATTTTCGTTGATTTAAAACCCTCTTGCAGAAAATCTTTTCAGCTGAAATTCGTTTATAAAACGTTAAATCGCAACGAAATTCATTTTTCTCAAATTCGTTTTCTTTTTAAATTTGTTTTCCAAAAACACATAAAATCCTTGAAAATAATTTCTAACACGTTTTTGTCCAAAATAATAAAACTATTTCTCATAGTTTCGCTGTAAAGAACTTTTCTAAATTATTTTTTCGTTTAGAATAAAATCATTTATGAATCAAATGGATTTTTCCTTTCCAAAAAGTTTTTCACCATCAATATTAAAATATTTTTGAAACTTAATTTATTGTAATTACTATTTACTTTCTTTTTGACATTATTTTGGAAATTTTATCGTAAATAAATTTTTTTTCACAGTTTCGTCCTCATTATCACTCATTGATTTACTCTTTAACTGAAATATCATTTAATATTATTATTTTAAACATTTTCTTCCACTTCCATAAATAAAAACATTTAATTTTATCCTCAATCTTTTTAAAGCTTTATCCTTAATCACAATTGAGAATTGATCACTGTCAGGCTTTCAGTCAACCAGTCAATCAACAGTTTATCCATACATACAGATATCCATATATCACAGTCATAACATGCTTTCACAGATAAAGTTAAAATCACATAAACAATTATATAACAATTAAATTTAATACCACATATTACTATGAATAAATTTACACACGACATACAGATAGCATGTAGCTTTCAAAACTCCTCAGTTTAGCTCCCCTTACCTTAAAATTTTCGAATTTCTTCTTGAAAGTAGCCTCTTGGATTTTTTTGTGTTCCTCTTACTAATCAACACACCAAACTATCAACCAATCCTTCACTACAAATTAGAATACAAGTTAAAAATTGAAACAAAACTAATCTAACCCACTTGGATAGGGTTCGACCATGTTTAAAAATTTAGCTAGGGATCTCTAAATTTTTCAAGCTCTTGGATCTATGATCCTAGAGTATTAGAGAGTTAGGAAAAATTATCATACTTCAAAAGTTCTTATTCTATGATTTTCTATAATTATTTGAAGAAAATCAAGGAAAAATGAAATATGGAATTCTTGACTAGAAGGAAAGGAAATAAATGAATGGAAGAGTATTCAAACTCACAGACTATAATAGTTTACCTCTAGAAGATGAAGATGTTGACGAAAAATGATCAAAGCTTCAAGTTTGTCAAGAATGGAGTCTTAGGTTTTGAGAGAAATGGACACGAAGAACAGGGCCGTGTCCAGACATTTTGGGGCCTAAGGCAGATCTATTAGAGATTTTTTTTCCAAATTTTAATATATATATATATATATATATATATATATATATATATAAATCATTATTCTGTTAATTTCAATTCATTGTTATTAACAAAATGACATGCGCAACGGATTTTTCTCTAACGGTACCAACACTTAATCTTCAGAGACGAAAGGAACAAATAGTTTCAATTGCAATCAATTTTTACTTTTCCAAAATTTCACTTTTACATATTCATAAATATTAAGAATGTCATGTTAAAAAATCATATTAAGATTGTTGGGTCATATAATTATAGCACTTGATGCAAGCTTGGTCTAGAAAGTCATGTTGCTAGTTGATGCTTTAATAAAATCTCTCTCACATACATGTTATTGTTGGGCCTTTGTCATATTTTGATGTATTTATTACATATCAGATTTTTGGACCTTTATATAATATATAAAAATATAAAGGGTCAATAGTTAATAACTAATTGAATGTGGGGCCTAAGGCAAGTGCCTTACTTGCCTTGTGGCTTCCACGACCCTGATGAAGAACTTGGATGAAATGAAAAATGAAATGACCAAGTTCTTGAATAGGGTTAGGGCCGTGTGGTATGGGGGTATTTTGGTCACAAAATGTTGGGACAAGGTTGGAATTACAAAGAAAGTTCAAGGGCAAATTAGACAATTCTCTTAAAGTCATCATTACATGGTGAGTCATAACCATGACTCACCATGACTCACCATGGTGACTCATCCTATATGAGTCATCCATGACTCATTGTTCTCATCTCTTAGCGGGTCCCTGCAGTTCCGTATCCGGCTCCATCGTTTACCTGATTTAGGTTTTTCTCTGTTTTCTTTGAAAATTCACCCGAATAAAGTATAATAATTTATTTTTGAGCAAAAATTTCAAAATAGCCTATATCGTTGAAAATGTGATATAAATCTAAACTGTTTCGTTATCAATTCAAAATTAGGTTTTCTGATCAGTAAAATTTTATTGTCAGTGAAAACACAGACTGGGTTCCGTTTGAATTTTCAACCCAAATTTTAACCGTAACCTTCTACTATAAAGTAGAGTCTAATTATGATTTTTGTTTTATCCAAAATCATTTTCTAGGTCTTGGATAAAAATATAAACAGATATAATTCTACCGATATTGCAAAACAGTAAAAACGTGGTATTACAATTGCATAGGTGATGTTTTGCATCAGTGCCCTTTGTCTTTTCTTCTATTTCTGATTTCGAAAGAAGACAAGGAATAAATTAATATACTCCTTTGGAGTTAATTAATCACCTTCTTTAATAAAAACACTTTCATTCAGATTCCAAGCAATTTCTTCATAAAGTATTTTTTCCTTTTGAATGTTGCTTCAGCCATGAGAGATAAAATGTAGCTTCATATTTTAATGCTTCACTTCTTCAATGCTAGAGATATGAACATGAATATCCTTCAGGTTCTTCGAGTAGTTTTGATAAGAGCGAAGTTCTTGATTCTGTCAGAAGTTCAAACACATCTTATGAGTAATCAGACGCTTCTTGATGTGAGCCTTCTTGGAATAATTCAGTCTGTAAACTTGATCTATCTTCTTTCAACTTTCTTCAGAAGATTGTGTTTGTACTCTTTTGTTGCATCGAGGGGCATTTGATCAGTGTATAGCTTTTGATAACTTCTTGATCTTCCTCCTTTCAAACTCAAAGGCGCCAAATAAATCTTTGAGTAGATTATTCTTTGACATAGTCTTCTCACGAACAATTCAAAGACAAGGAGTCTGAGATATGATATTGGCTTAGAGCTTTAGCTTGAATCTTTAATCAGACACATTACTCTTTATCATGTCTTGAGATCTGACGCATATACTTATGCTTTGATCCTTTGGTATCCTTTAATTGAATTGACTTGCTAAGACAATATTCTCTTTCTGCACAACTCAAGTAGATGATTAGCAATACTCACACAGTTTAATTAAAATCATTTGCTTAATGTTTGGATTCATCAAAACATACAAGGTCTAACTGGAGTATGAGTCGGACGCATGACATAGTTCAAACGCTTTGTAACTTAACATTCTCCCCTTTTTTGATGATGACAAACATTTTATATGATTTTATTTTAATCATAAGCAAATTGAAGGTAAGATATCAACACATTCATTTAAAACATAACAAAGACATAGAAGTAATTTTTCCATTCCTACTTACTACTTACTTCTATTTTCTCTTATTCTAATTCTCATAAAACAAACTTTCTCTTATTCTTTCATTCTTTTCTACGTCCTTTATAAAATCATTCTCTTCTTCTTCTTCTCCCCCTTTTGGCATAATAAAAAAGGTATATGTTCAAAAGATATTTTAAACATCACTGAAAAACATGTTTATTTAGTTCATCTTCTCAAGAATTTTGTGGAGTAGATCCACAACCCCATCCATCTGTTCTCGGACAGCTCGAATTTTTGCTCTTGCTATCAGGTCACAAACATTTGATTGATTCTGTTCAGTTACTTGCTCAGAGTTTCCAGGATGAGGATTTTTAGATCCTTGACCAATGTGATCATCTGGATGAATAGAATCCAGTGGGATTGGTGCTCCTTCAACCATTGTCAAATCTTCATTCATAGCTTCATTATAGTTATCATACCTAGATAGAAGGATAGCATTTGCAGATTGTTCTGATGTAGACACATCTTTAGAGATAATAAGGAGTTATTCTGCATTGTTAGGCAAAATTGATTCAACAGACTGAGCTCTACTTACTACTTCTCTTTCTTCTACTTCAAACTCTTCATCCACATCCTCCGAAGAATCATCTAAAACAACCACTTCCACTCTATCTTCCATTTCCTCATCAGAGTCTAGAAAGAAATGACCTGATACAGGAACTCTGGATCCATCAAATGGTTCTGGAGTAAAACTTGGTTCAGAGGCATTAATTAGAGATGGTACAATAACTAACAAACTTGCAAATGAGAGAGGTTCAGACACAACATCATCAACCAGTTCAGGGAGACTTATTGAAGGGAGTTCAAAAAGTACATCAGAGACAGTCAAAGAATCTATGTCCATTAGACTCATAAAGTTTCTTGATATAGTGGAGGTTTTAAAAAAAGAACATAAACAATTATGTAAAGAACATAACGAGATGAACATATGCAGTGGGGGTCAGGTTTCAGAAAAGTCATACTCAACAATAGGAGTTTAACACCACAAACTTAACCTATTGACAATGGAATGAGTAATGCAGTGTAAAACAAACATTCTGTTGACCTAGGGGGTGGGAGAGGTTTTTCTTCATCCTCTTCATACACAATGAAATCTTGTAACCAGTTAAACAAGAATCTTGGTCCAGCACAACAGAAAAAGAAAGTGTTTTCCAGAAGAGAGACTCTAGGATTATTGGTAATCATGAAAAGATAGCTTCTATAACAGGGAAGTATAGGTAAGGGTTTGGATGGTCCTACATACCCAAAGTCATGTAAAGTAACCAACTTGATCCTGCATCCACCTGTAGGAGTCTTCCACTTATGATACTCAGTTAATCTCGATCTCGATGCCTCAGTATCCATTTGTCCCTTATGATCCTCTAGGAAAACTGCCACATCCCTTGCTGTACATTTTCTTTTGTCAATCTTTCTGTTGATTTCTTTCCTTTGGTAGTCAGTGAGCAAGTGCCTAGGTACTGGCACATGCGAGTCATTTGACATTGCTTGCTTGTTCAGACTCTTTCTTGCTTCTGCTGGTAGGGGGTATTTCACCAATTTCCTGATGGGTCTGGGAGTAGTGTCCTGATCCAATCTGTATCTGGAACACCATCCTTGCTTGTATTTGTTCCATCTTTCTTCAAATTCTTCCAGCCTTGCAATTCTTTCTTCTTTTGTTTCTTCTTCTTCAACAACTTTTTCTCTTGTTCCATCATTATCCTCTTGTCCTTCCCAGCCATGAAGTTCATTTTCAACTTCTTCATCTATTCTTCTGAACAACTTGTCCTTCCTCTTGTATAGGTTCACAGATTCTTATAGCCTTATTCATCCTTCCTTTATCCTTTTCATCCTTCCTTTCTTTCCTATTCCTTGACATCCTCTTATTTTTGTTAAAACTTTGAGACAAACCAGAGACTAACTTAGTCATAGAAACCGAAGTCTCAACAGAGTTAACTTTCTTAATCTTCATTTTCTTCTCCACAACAGACACATGATTTTTTTTTCTCTTCAACACCACAGAAACTGGCTTGTCGTCATCTGAATCATCAAAGATTCTTACAGAGCGGTTTTTAGAAATAGGATTTTCAGAAATCCTAAAATTTTGCCTTATAGAGAATTATACACCATCTTCATTCTTCATTCATAACTCAGCCAGAGTTACTATAGACAAAATAAGGGTCATGTTCAAAAACTCAGTTTAGAACTGTCCCTTTGTTCCTAATCAGTCTAGTTAGCAACATACCATATGGGTAACAAGTCTTAGTTTTCTGCCCAACAATCTTCAGCATGTGATTGAAGTTTATATCATTTATGTCTATCTTACGAAATTGCATAAGATGATATAGAGCAAACTTATCTAGTTTAGAAATGACATTGACCGATCAGTTTCTGGGGGTAACACATCACGTGAGATGGCATGAGATCCTGAGCAGCCCTGCTCTCGATGTAGGGGCATCCAAACAGAGTGAGTTAACTTCTTCCTTCTTGACTGATTCTTCCCAATCATCAGTATAACCTATTCCTTCTCTTGCACAACCTGTTGCTTCTTCCAAGTCTTTTGGGTTGAACCTGTGTCTAACTGCATTGACGTTTCCAGTGACACTGTAGACAAAAGTGTTGCATGTTGTTCCAGAACTCTTTCAATCAATGAGGGTAAGTGTTTTCTTGGATTGTGAAGAAGTTCATCCAGTCAACTTATTCTAGTTCCGCTAAAACGTCTAACCCTGCATATTTAATTTCTTCGAAATTCGAAGTGGTTTCAACCAACAACTTTCTGATACCTACTTGTTCCATGTTTGAGATAGGTTGATTTGATGCTCTTGTATGTGCCATTGAGTAGTGGAAAGGAAATATTAGGGCTTTTTCAGATACGAGAGAAAATGGAAGGTAAGAGCTTTGAGAGAGGGAGGGAGGGAGAGAGAGGAGTCTGAAGATGAATGTAATCCATTCGATACATTAGTAACCCAGAATAAAATCAATGAAAATCCTTTAAAGAATTTAAAATTAAAAACATACATGTCATAAAAATTTCACAACTTAATCGGGTCTAAAAATACCTCGTATTAATTAAAATAGTGATAAAGTATCCAAAGTGATAATATAATAATAAATCCATACATCCAAATAAAAACCAAAAGCCTCAAAAACCGGGCGTCTACTAATAAATCTAATGATAAATAAATAAACATGTCTAGCCACATACGACTCCTTATTTGAGAAAATACTAACCAAACTAGAAATAATAACTAATAGAATCCACTTAGTCTTCACGCCTCTTCAGTCTCAGTGACGTCGTACTCGTGCTTTGAAAACACTTTTAATGAGATAAAATCCCAGTGAATAAAAATCATTTAATGAAAAGGTTCGCAAATAGGGTTGTTCTCAGCCGGTGCGGCAACCGGAAAAACATTCATGATACCCGCTAATTTTTAAAATAATTAATATAATAAACCTCCAAAATAATAACATATAAATAAAATTAATATCAAATATTTAAACCACAAACTCATAAACTCAACAACGGTCACATCTCATTGCATTTATTCACATTCACCATGCAAACTCTATGCAATGCAACTTCATGAACATGACTCGGTGATTCCCAGAATCACTTGACTTGACTCTTTGGTTCCCAGAACCGGTGTGAATCCTAGATCCACTAAGGTCTCTGAGCTCATACCCATGCAATGACGTCCCACTGCCTTCCCCATCCCAGATGGAGGTATCTAATATTCCATCCCAGATGTGAATATTTTAATAATTTGATATCCCATCCCAGATGGTGATATCTCTCATTCTATTCCTGCAATATAATGTATACCGTCATCCCTTCCCAGAAGGTGATGACCAACTCCTACTTAATGCAATATGTCATCCCAGGTGACTATCAAGGTTTTCAAACTCCATGGGTCATTAACAATAATATTATGTCAAGCTAAGGCAACGCTGTAACATCATCTAACATACCAATCAACCACAACTCATGAAATCAAACATATTTCTTAACAATAATTAAAGTGAGATTTGCTAAATAATTTTAACATAATGAATTAAACTCAAAAAATAAATCAAAACACCTGTACTAGATGAAACCTTGCGTCAGGGACATGTGACTTTGATTCCAAATAGAAACGGTTTGACTAAGGCAATGTGAAGTTCATGAACAAAGGACCAAATGGAAACCATAAAGGTGAGTTCAATTTATGTGTGGTTGGAATTGGCAATTTTGCCATAAGAAATTAAATGCCCAAATGAGTAAAAGCCATACTGTTTGGACGAAACTAAGGTTATATGATAGCGTAAACGAGATATAAGAAAATGTTGGATATTTTGTACTCGAAATCATGAATTAAGAGAGAAAAATTATTTCTTTATAAAGTCAAGGGATCAAATCATCAAACAATATAAACATATTTTTTTGAGAATCTCAAATTAAGAATCATGAACCTTAAAATTAATTGTACCATGAAAGTGTGAGGAAAGATGTTTTTACTCACCTCTTGTAAACCTCCAAAAGCTTTAAAAAAATTATCTAAGATAAATCCAAGCGTTTAACCAATAATTCTTCTTCTCTCTATTGATGTTCTTGGATCTGTACCAAGTAGAGCCGCTGCTCTTCTCCTTGTTTTTTTTTCTTGTTTGGCAGCACTAGATATCTTTAGGTTTCAGTTCTGTCAATTAAGAAATTACTTAGGCCCTATTTTATATTAAATTGTTATGGCCCAATGGCCTGTACGTGACAATGCTGTGACTATTGGGACCTTTCTTTTAATTTTTTCCCCCTAAGAAATCACGTTTCTTGCTGCAACTCCAGGAGTTGCATTTGGCCAATCCAATTCTTATAAATGAAATATAGTAGGTGGCTCCCACCAACTTTTCATTTACTTTCATCTTTTATTATATATTTTTGTTCTATTTTTTTTTTAATCCAAATTAGTATTCTTTTGTAATCATTAAAGAAAATTCTAATACATTCTCATACTACCAATTTTCTACACTAAACCTCATAATAGCTTAATGTTTTTTATTTAAAAAATTATATTTAAAATTTAGGATGTTACATTTTCTCCCCTCCACATAGAATTTCGTCCGCGAAATTAACACGTCATACCCAAACAATACAAGATTAAAGGTAATACAACACTAGGTTATGTACTTTTACTAAAGAGACCTGGATGATGTTGTCTAACATCTTCCTCGAATTCCCAAGTAGCTTCCTCTGGAGTCAACCCTTCCCAAATCACTTTCACCAATTGGATCATCTTGTTCCTCATAGTTTTTGTGCTCTTGTCAATGATCTCAATAGGCCTGGGCTTCAAGATCAAATTATCCTTCAATTGTATTGACTCAGGAGCTATCGCGTGTGAAACATCTGGTACGTACATCCGGAGTTGAGAAATATGGAAGACGTCATGGAGATTCGACAACTGTGGTGGAAGAGCCAATTGGTAAGCAACAGGCCCGACTCTTTTTAGGATTTGAAACTGACCCATGAAACGAGGGTTGAGCTTTTTGACTTTCATTGACCTCCCAACCCCAGTCTTAGGAGTGACTCTCAAGAATACATGTTCCTCTTCCTGAAATTCTAAAGGCTTCCTTCTCTTGTCGGCATAACTCTTTTGCCTACTCTGTGAAGTGCGCATCCTTTCCCTATTGACTTTAATCCTCTCTGTGGTCTCCTGGACTAACTCTAGTCCTAGCAGGGTCTTCTCACCCACTTCACACCAACATAAAGGGGACCTACACTTTCTTCCATAAAGAGCTTCATAGGCTGCCATGCCTATGCTAGCGTGATAACTGTTGTTACACGTAAACTCTATAAGAGGTAAAAATTTATCCCAACCCCCACCTTCATCTAAATCACATGCTCTAAGCATGTCTGCAAGGGTCTGAATGGTCCTCTCCAACTGACCATCCGTTTGGGGATGATAGGCTGTGCTAAAACTCAACTTAGAACCAAAAGCCTGTTGGAAAACTCTCCAAAATCTAGAGGTAAACCGTGGGTCTCTATCTGACACTATAGAGGTAGGTATGCCATGAAGCTTCACTATCTCCTTAGGGCCCGTTTGGTGGTCAGGATAAGAGAGACAAGATAGGATAAGCTATCATATCCTGTCTGAAACTGTTGTTTGGTGAGCCAGCAGGATAGGATAAGTCAATCCTGTCACTTATCCTATCATGTCAATCTAGTTAAAATTCTATCCTAAGGGGAGGGCTGGGTTAGAACTCAACAGGATAGGATAAGGTGATTTTTTTTTTCTGGTAACAAGTAGGATAGGGTGATTTAAAGTATAATAAAATATAAAATAATTAAAGTATAATAAAATAATAATTTAAAGTATAATAAAATTTAAAATGATTACCAAAAAAAGGTATAATAAAATATAAAATAATAAAAATATTAATAATCAATTTTAAAATTTATTTTTATTTTATCACAATGCAAAGTTTGTTATTTTATATTATTTTAAAAAACTGTAAAATATAAAAAATTATTCTAATAATTTAACTATATGTAAAGTAAAAACAAAAAATGAATATTTAAAAATATAAAAAATTAATTTTAGTTAGACAATATTTAAAAAATTTAAAACATTATATGTGATTTTATCATAAGGATAATTTTGTTTTTTATTATAAAGTTAAATAATGAAAATTATAAAAAAAAAAGTAAATCTAATAAAAGATGAAAACATTTAGAATAAAAACAAAAAATTTTAAAATTCATACTTAAATTATAATGCTGTCCAGTTGGTTATCTGGTGGACACCAAACGTCGGATAGGATAACAGCTTATCCTGCTCATATCCTATCCTACTTCTATCCTGTTCTCTTATCCTATCCGTCCTTATCCTATCCTGACCACCAAACGAGCCTTTAATGTATAAGTCTGCTAACTTATTCAAACTATAGGTTGCCTTAATTGGCAAGAAGTGAGCAGACTTGGTCAACCTATCCATAATTACCCATATGGCATCTAAACCCAAACGAGTCCTAGGTAACCCCATCACAAAATCCATAGAAATCCTCTCCCATTTCCATTGAGGAATTTCTAAAGGCTGCAACAAATATGAAGGTCTCTGATGTTCTATCTTAACCTTTTGACATACTGAACACTTGGCTACAAAGCTAGCCACATCCTGTTTCATTCCTGGCCACCAATACATCTTCTTTATATCTTGATACATCTTGGCTATCCCTGGATGTATGGTAAACTTTCCCTTATGCGCTTCCTCTAACACTTTCTCTCTAAGGCTCCCCTCCTTAGGAACAATGATCTTATTCTTAAACAACACTAGACCATCAGTAGACAACTCATAATTCTCTTGATCTAAAAGAGAATGTAACTCCTGGTCTAGAAGCTGCTCTCGCCTAATCATTTCTCTAAGGTCACTGCAAATTTCCAGCCTATTCAACTTCAAGCTTAGAGCACTAAGAGATACATTTAGATTCATGTCTCTGAACTCCTCTAACATATTTATCTCTTAGACCATCAAACTAGACACATGGAAGGTTTTCCTACTGAGTGCATCAGCCACCACATTGGCTTTCCCTGGATGGTACTTCAACTCAAAATCATAGTCCTTAAGGAATTCAATCCACCTCCTTTGCCTCATATTAAATTCTTTTTGGTCAAACAAATACTTAAGGCTCTTATGATCACTAAAAACCTCAAACTTTGCACTGCTAACTCAACGTCATGAGTAGGGTAATTCACCTCATATGTCCTAAGCTGCCTAGATGCATAAGCCACTACCTTGCTTTCCTGCATCAATACACAACCTAAACCATTCTTAGAAGTGTCACAATATATCACAAAACTCACTGAAGGATTTGGAATGGTTAAGACCGGTGGTGACACCAATCTTCTCTTAAGCTCCTCAAAATTCTCTTCACATTCCTTATCCCACTCAAAAGATTTTCCATTCCTAGTCAACTTGGTAAGAGGTAAAGCTAGTCTAGAGAAACCATCTACGAACTTCCTATAGTAACCTGCCAGTCCTAGGAAACTCCTCACTTCCGTCACTGACTTAGGTTGATCCCATCCAAGCACTGCATCAACCTTACTAGAGTCAACCGCTACACCACTCCTAGATATGGTATGTCCTAAAAACTTCCCCTCATCAAGCCAAAATTCACACTTTTCTGGCTTTGCATACAGTTGATCTTCCCTCAGAATCTGCAACACTAACCTCAAATGCTCATCTTGATCCTTTGGTGTCCTAGAGTGTATCAAAATATCATCTATGAACACCACCACAAAGTTATCCAAGAATGGTCTAAAGATCTGATTCATGTAGTCCATGAAAACGGCTGGAGCACTGGTCACACCAAAGGGCATCACTACATGCTCATAGTGCCCATACCTTGTCCTAAAGGCTGTCTTAGGAATGTCCTCATTCTTGACTCTAATTTGATGGTATCCCGATCTTAGATCTATTTTGGAAAACACTGACGCTCCCCTCAGCTGGTCTAAGAGGTCATCTATCCTTTGCAAATGGTATTTATTCTTGATGGTCACTTTGTTCAACTGCCTATAGTCAACACATAGCCTCATGCTCCCATCCTTCTTTTCCACCAGTAGAACAGGTGCTCCCCAAGGTGACACACTGGGCCTAATAAACCCCTTCCCTAGCATCTCCTCTAACTGTTTCTTAAGCTCGCTCAACTCTAAAGGTGCCATTCTATAAGGCGCTACCGATACTGGTCCACTCCCTGGCACTAGATCTATATTAAACTCAACTTCCCTCTTCGGAGGCAAGCTAGAGACATCCTTAGGGAAAACATCCTGGAACTCACACACCATAGGTATAGCCGTCACATCACTGTCAGCCTCTATCTTAGCAAAGAATAAGAGTATATATCCTTGAGCTCCCTCAAATAAACACTTATGACAAGCAACAACAGGAACAATAGAACTAGGTACGGGAAAATCATTAGACATTGGCTGTATAGCAATGGAGATAGTTTTATCAGAGCAATTTATGACAGCATGGTTTGCAGACAACCAATCCATACCAAGAATGACATCTAACCCAGTCATAAGCAAGCATATAAGATCAACAAAATAAGACACATCTTGGTACACTAAAGGACAGTTCAAGCAAGCAATAGAGGTAACAAGTTTATCATTTCCAGGAGTAGCAACACTCAAATCATATGACAACTTTGAAATAGACAAAGATAGATTTTTCACATTATCTAAAGATATAAATGAATGATTTGCTCCTGAGTCAAAAAATAAATTGATTTTTCTTTCTTTAATTAAACCCATACCTTGTATCAGGCCATCTGACTCCTTCACCTTTTCCCCTTGGAGCGTAAAGACTCTCCCTTGGCTCAGTGGTTTAGGTTGGACTGGTCCTCCACTCCTGCAGTTTATGGCATAGTGTCCCACTTTACCACACTGGTAGCAAGTGGTTTGTGCCGCCGGACATGTGCGATCTCCATGATTCAACCCACACCTATGGCATCCGGTGCCCTTGTCAGGCTGGACTCCATGCACTTGCTTCCCTTTGTTGATGGAGGAGACTGGTCGCAAATGCTTCTGAAATTTCCCATCCCTGCCCTGAAATCTCTTGCCATCGCTAAGAGTTTTCTCCTTTTGCCTTTCAGCCAGCACAACTTGCATATTATGCTCTGCCACCCTACACTTGTTCACAAGAGTGGGGTAGTCCTGAATTTCTAGGAGCCCGATATGGCTCTACAGCTCTGGCCTCAAACCCTGCTCGAACTTAATTGCTTTCCATTGACCGTCAGGATTATCCCTCACCTAAGTAGAGAACCTTGCAAGGCTCTCAAACTTGGCCACATATTCAGCCACTGTCATACTCCCCTGACGAAACTGTAGAAACTCAATCTCCTTCTGTATCAGGACACTGTGCGGAAAGTATTTCTCCAGAAAAACCTCCTTGAATCGGTCCCATGTGATAGGGGCGCCCGAAGCAAGAAACCCGCCCCTACGACAGTTCCACCAGTGCTCTGCATCCGACTCTAGCATATAGGTGGAAAAATCCACCTTCTGAGCATCAGATCACCTCATGACCCGAAAGATCTTCTCTAATTTCAACAACCATTCCTCTGCCTCAATAGGATCGGTGGTACCTCAAAAAGCTGGAGGACTATTGTTCCTGAACTGTGACAGACCCCTATACTGTGGATCTAGAACTACAACCGGCACCATGTTAAGCACATCCCCATTATCCCTCATCTGACGGAGAGTCTCCGTCTGCTCCAGCATAACTCTGTTCATTCGAGCCAAAGTCGCTGCAAGTGCATCATTTCTCCCTCGCCTGTTTGCTGCCATAATCTGCATACCACCAATCAAACAGTGGGTTGATCAAGTCCAATATCCAAAAGAATAGAATACAGAATTATAACTCTAACAAGCATCCTACGAGCCCAAGTTTTGTATTAGAAAAAGCCCTAATACCACAATCCGATATAGAATCGAACTGCTCTGATACCATAAATGTAACGCCCTTCGTTACATTAGTAACCCAGAACAAAATCAATGAAAATCCTTTAAAGAATTTAAAATTAAAAACATACATGTCATAAAAATTTCCCAACTTAATCGGGTCTGAAAAAATCTCATATTAATTAAAATAGTGATAAAGTATCCAAAGTGATAATATAATAATAAATCCATACATCCAAATAAAAACCAAAAGCCTAAAAAACCGGGTGTCTACTAATAAACCCGACGATAAATAAATAAACATGACTAGCCACATACGGCTCCTTATTTAAGAAATACTAACCAAACTAGAAATAATAACTAATAGAATCCACTTATTCTTCACGCCTCTTCAGTCTCAGTGACGTCGTACTTGTGCTCTAAAAACAACATTTTTAATGAGATAAAATCCCAGTGAATAAAAATCATTTAATGAAAAGGTTCGCAAATAGTGTTGTTCTCAGCCGGTGCGGCAACTGGAAAAAATTCATGGTACCCGCTAATTTTTAAAATAATGAAAATAATAAACCTCCAAAATAATAAATTGTTATGGCCCAATGGCATGTACATGACAACGCTATGACTATTGGGACCTTTCTTTTAATTTTTATTTTCCCTAAGAAATCATGTTTCTTGCTGCAACTCCAGGAGTTGCATTTGGCTAATCCAATTCTTATAAATGAAAGATAGTAGGTGGCTCCCACCAAGTTTTCATTTATTTTCATCTTTTATTATATATTTTTTTCTATTATTTTTTTAATCCAAATTAGTATTCTTTTGTAATTATTAAAGAAAATTCTAATACATTCTCATACTACCAATTTTCTACACAAAACCTCATAATAGCTTAATTTTTTTATTTAAAAAATTATATTTAAAATTTAGGATGTTATAATGAACACTCTCGAAAAGGTGGAGAGGTTTCAAAAATCAATTTGTCTTTATGACATGACAGTTGGAGACAGAAAAACTAGCCGAGGGAGCAAAAAGGTTTCTCGTTAACTTCCCACCTAATTACTTGAGAATTTGAAATTAATTAAGTTTTGCTCAGTCTTAAAAAGATCCACGTCATATCAGACGAGTCTTATCATACTAGACGCATCATTCAAACATCGACATAATATATTTTGTCTAAGATAAGGTATGAATACTTACTTGTAAGTGGTTTGTCTCATTAAATCACTAAACTCTTTTTCTGTTGCCTTTTCCTATAGCCTTGAAATATTCTTCATCAATTTGGAGGCTTTGGAATATACACTCTTTTGTGATTGTGAGTAATGAGAGTCCATTTTCCAATTTCTATTATGGGAGTTGTCTTTGTTCTACTTAACAAATCTGCAATGGGAATAATAAGATGCTTTGGTACCCATACCTTCTTGGGTCCTTTCTTGTTAGATGTACGAGTCTGTGAAGACTTAGCCTTTCTTTTGTGAAAGCATTTGGACGTGATATGTCCATATTTACCACAAAATGTACATGATATTCTAAAAGAAGATTTATTAGGATTTTTCATATTATCTGAGAATTTATCAGATACTTTATCTAGATTCTCTTCAATGTATCCTATACTAATTTTGTCAAAGCTAAATCTCTGTCTTCCAAGAAGCTTTGTCTGATTGTTCTTTCCATTGTCAAATCTAGCAAGATCATTAGTGAGCTCTTCTACTTTCTATTGAAGTTTTAACACTTCTTCATATGGTAGTGTTTCATTAATGATCTCAGCTTTCAGCATTTCTGCCTTAAGCTTCTTGTTTTCTTTGACTAGTTCATTAACCTCAAGATTTTTCCGTTCATGCTCCTTAGTGAGCTTCACATATTTTATCTTAAGTTCTTTGAACTTATCAAGAATACAGTTAGATTCACTGAGAAGTTCATGATAGGCATCTTGTAGATCCTCAAATTCAGAATTTACCTCATAGTTTGAGTCAGTTTCTCCTAACAGACATTTGAACTCATCTTCTGATTCTTTATCAAGATCTTCCCAAGTGATCATCTTTTTCAGTGGTGGCATTCTGTCACCAGCTGTTCTGATTGCTGCTTTTCTGTCTCTAACTTTATTCAAGAATTTTCTTGTAACATCCATGTTTTTAGATCTTGTTTATGTGTTTAAGATGCATTTTTATGTGTTTGGAAGTTTGTTTGAAAAGTACGCAGACGATTGGCTTCGAATCGAGCGAGAACATAAGCTAGGGTTCCCTACCTAGCTTGAAACAGTCAAGCGTGCGGAGTAGTAAATTTATGTTTTAGGAAGAGATTCGACATGTTTAAGGATTTGATCTTATTCCTTAGGTGTTGAGGAGTCTATGTTTTAAATTTGAGGTCAATCGGATTTCAAACGAGTTCAGAATGTGACAAAACGTGAGATTTGGGTTTGGTGTTTTAGTCAGCACGCTTGAGCATGGGCATGGGCGCTTGGACGTTGCAAGAGTAGCGCTTGAGCATGCCAGCTCAAGCAGGTGGTGGCACCACATGTCACGCAGAGGATGAAGTACAACACGCGTGTCAAGCTTGCTTTCCCTGGAAGCTATTGACTTGGAGGTCAACGCTCAAACACTAAATTAATGGTGCTCAAGTGCCAGAGCGCTCAGACATGGGTAAACCAGCACTCGAGCATGGCAGGAAACTTTTGAAAAATAAAAGGAACAGAAGGGTGAAAGTCTGAGACTTTCACCCACTTCCCCAACGTGAAACGGAAAGATAGATGGATGGAAAGAGAGTTAGAGAAAGAGAAAGAAATTCCAAAGCTTGGTGCGATTAATCTGTTCGTCCTAGTGAAATTCTGAATACATCATTGTGATCATGGCGACGATGTCTACTTAACCCCGCCTTTGTTTTCTTGATTAAGCTAAAGTAAGCCTATGCCCTTTTTATGCCGAAATGTCGTCGGTGACGGTATTAAGGTTTTCTCATCATTCGTTTATCGATTTCGAATTCCATTTTGGTATTAGGGTTACTCGTAACACGTGCTTCATGAATATGTGTTTAGACGAATTTTCGGAGCCCTGGAGGTAGGAGAACAGTGCGTGGAAGATTCGTGTAGGTGTGGGAAGTGTTCGTTTCATTGCTCTAGAGCTAGCCTAAGACATCTCCGGTGGGAGAAAGAAGCCACCTATCATCGAAATTGGCTAAGTAATATATTTTACGATAATGGCGTAGGGTGACCTAAACCCTACTAGTAAGCGAGTAATCGACAATGTTAATATCATATTGGTGACTACCCCGTGCTACCAATGATGATATGGGGATTGTAGGTTTATCGCTGTTAGGTTTAATTTATGATGTTCGAGGCAGCATGATTTTTCCTATTGAGCTGCTTGTTGTGTGTTGTTTGGGATAATATGTTTAATATGTGCTATTTGGTTAATTATGAATATTTTAATATTTTAATATTTTAATATTATTTTAATATGTGTAACCTGCTATGTGTGATGGCATGCTATATTTGCTATTATGTGCTTAGTTGGCATCTAGGTGATGATTTATACTGTTTTGGAGAGGTGCATGCTGGGGAGAGTGTGAATTATGACTTCGACGTGCCTTGCCTAATAAAATATTATTTTATATGTGATGAGACATGGTATGATCTGAGATGGTGATGGAAGGCTAAGGCACTAGGTTATGATCTGATACGAGTCGACGAGACTCATATAGATGCATGATGATTGTGATTTCACCTCATATTTCATTGTCATTTTGCATGCATTTTCATATAGCTTAGGCATATTTAATTTGTTTTTGTTAGTTTTTACCTTGGAGCGGGTAAGGCGATTTTGTGGTGTTGTTTTGCAGGAATTAAGGATAAAATGCGCAAGATTAGCCATGATTGAGCTTGCATGAAGATGGGGCTTGAAAAGTGAAGAAAAGGAGCCAAACAGAGCCCATCACGGCCTAGCCGTGATGCCCATCACGGCCATGATCGAGCAAAACTGAAAAGAAAGAAGGCTAAAGTCAGAAGCTGTCAGGGCCAGGCCGTGATGGCCATCACGGGCATGACAGACCAACCAGTGAAGAATTCCCAAAGCAGAATCCGTCGCGACCTGGCCGTGATGGCCATCACGGCCGTGACGCGCAATATTTGGATCTGAACAACTGATTTTGAGCTAAATTTGTGTTAGATTTGGATTCAAACTTCCCAAATCTATAAATATGGCATCAAGTCAGAGGCTTAGGGAGACTTTTGGAGGGAGGACTTTTGGGGCTGCTACTTAGGTTAATATTTGGGATCTCTCTTCTTCTTCCTCCTCTCTTTTCTGATTTTTATTTTCATGTTGTTGTCAACCAAGCTTGTCATCACCATGGCAAGGCTTGAGTAGTAGTTTAATTTCTAGGGATTGGGGCTATGCCCAAGGTCTATTTATGCAATGAATTGATGTTATATCTTTGTTAATTGCGATTTTTCTTTAGATCTGATTTCTAGTGTTTTAATTACTCGTAAATCTGGTGCGCACTTATTTACGTGTCGTAGACATTCTAAGGAGGAGCCTAGCGGTGAACTTAGGTGTCGGATCTATAGAGTCTGACTTAGGACTGAAATCACGAGAGTTAGAAGCCGTCCTTCGAGGATCAACGAATTGTCACAAAGCGTAAAGGGTCCGATCTGAATTCGACTACCACGAGAGTAGGGGTTGGTTTAATCGGGCACGATTTTTGTAACCCGAGAGGGAGCTTAAACTATTTGAGGATAAATTCGCCTTCAAGGCGATTTCGATAATTAACAAAGGGGTAATCAATTTAGCAACATAAATGATCTTTGTGGTAACCCAAATCCCTAGGAATCCATTTAGATCTGAAAAACCATAAACTGTTTACTTTTTGTTTTACTTGATTGCATGTTATCTCTTATTTCAAATATCAAATCCTTTTCAAAATCTTTTTATACAGTCCAGTTTTATCATTTAACAATTAGTTGCGATTTGAGATCACGGTCTTTGTGGGATCGATATATTTTTATTACTTGGCGACAATCCGGTATACTTGCCGGATCGCACGTGCACTCGCATGACATCAATGCATTGTGTTGATCACAGCCGTGTGGGTGGAACACATGAGGTCAGAGTATCTGAATACAGATACCAGATGTCACGGGTCAGTGCCCTCTCATGATGAGGTTTGAGAAAGACTACCGTGATACTCTCATAGTTGTTGCTGAGCAGTGCGACTATTCTCCACCGGGGATGGGGACATAGTTTCATTCGAGGAATGGACACCCTAGCAGGAACTAGGTCGTGCCCCATTGTTCATGGGCTTGGACAACTAACTAATATCCCTAATCAGACGAGGGATGTGTGACAGGATTGTGTGGTGGCCATGTCAGCATACAGGACCAGTTGCATGAGCGCGAAGGGTAGAGGATGTTAATCTGACTTGAGAATGATTGTTAGTTATTCGTACTTATTCTGAGATGCTTGTCTTTGTGCTATTATTGTACGTATGCTATGTAACCATTTCCGCTTATGATGATAGCTAGTTTCTTATCTCCCTTTCTCTTCGGCGTATGCTTTATTTTATATCATGAAGTAGATCCAGAGGAGCAAGATGCCCCATCTAGATCATCCTTGGATGACAGAGCCAGCGGAGATCCCACTGATGGGAACCCTAGAGTTTGAGTTCCTAGATGAGAATGGTGGCTAGTAGACCCCGTCACTCGCTTCGTTGCATATACCTGTCTCGTATCAGTATATGCTAGGTTCCGAGACGGACCACATTTTGGCTTTGTTGGGACGTTCCGTCTCGACCAGACGTTTCTGTTTCCAGTTTACTTTCCACTACCCATGTCACCTATGCCACCCATGCCACCACTTTATCCATGGGCAGCACCGGGCTTAGATATGGTAGTTCCAGATCTAGTACCGGTCCCAGTAGTATGTCGGGACGTTGCATGACACAACGCTCACTATCGGATATGATTCCAGCATCGCCCACGTGGGACCATTTCCAGTAGAAGCGGGGCACCTGTATCGGGACCCTCGAGACTGTTAAGACTACATCTTTTGACATCACTGATTTTGATGAATCCAAACAAAGACTGATTTTAAGTGAACCTTGTGGTATCTACTAATATGTGTATTAAATGTGCATATCATTATGCAAAAGTCTCATGACAAAGAAACAGAGTCTTGATGATGCATCATGGTATGATGTGTCTGAACAACGACTCAGTCTCTACCAATTCTGCTTAGGCAATTGAATGTCCCTCGTTTCAACAATATTCAAACACAAAGAATATTCCCTGATTATTTTGAATAAAGAAATTCGATATCAGAAAGCTCAAAGCCCCATTCTGCATTTGAATATTCTTTTTGTTGCAAAAGGCAAAGTGAACTTTACATGCTCGCAGAACCGCTCAGCACGAATAAGGAAAGTCGCGCTGCCTAAGTCTAAAATGCAACAAACACTGCTCTGAATCAAACTTCACTCTCATAAAGCTATGCCAACCTATACGTTCAACTTGTCTTGAAGCTCAGCAATGATCATAAAATTAAATGCAAGACCAGAATGACTCTTTGGCATTTATGAATGAAGAACAAAAGAATACTCAGCTGAAGAACTCTCTACAATGGATTTATCTCTCTTCAGTATAAATAGAAGACTTTGAAGGCATTGAAGACACACACCAAAAATCAATTAACTCAAGCATTCAAAACTCTCTTAAGTTCTTCATAGAACGCTTCTCTGCTCAAATCATTTGTATTTATTGAGAAGTCTTTATTGCGATCTTACCTACGTTAAATATTTATTCACTCCCGAATTGTTACTTGGTAGATCTGTAAAGTTGTAATCTTTGAAGCTTTTGCTTCATTCAACTCTTACCAATTGTAGAACCTGAAGAGGCTTGCTGAAAGAATACTTGTTTGAGCCTGAAGAGGCTAGGTGTGCAAACAATGCTTGTTTGAGCCTGCGGAGGCTAGGTGTGCAGATAATACATTCTATAACCTGATCAGTTATAGTGATAATACTTGGTGAAACCAAGGACTGGACGTAGCCTAAGGTTTGGGGTGAACCAATATAAATTTGTGTCTTTTCTCTCTAACTTAATCTTTTCAAATTGCTTTATATTAACTGTGCTAATCGGGTTGAAAAGTGAAAAGCTTTTTGTTTCATCATACGCGTCTTTGTGTCTCTTATCTAAAAGTTTTGATCATTGAAAAAGTTAACCAAAACCCAATTCAACCCCCTTCTTGTGTTTTATATCTGTTCATTTCAAAGACCACCCCAGCAGAGACACAGAGGAGCACGCGGGGAGAGTCAGGGTAGTTCTAGCGGTCCAAGCTAGATTTGGCCAGTGCGTGCTTAGTATTTATATAGGTGGTGGGGGTGAGCCCGGTTTTGATGTATTTTGAGAGGGGCGGGGTGTGGAGTGTTAGTGAGCTTATCTTTTTATTTCAGATCCTTTTATGTATTTTCTTTATGGTTTGTATTTATATGGGACACGACTGATGTGGTACCCTCTTTTACAGTCTATCAGCACAATATACTTGTAATATATATGTGTGTGTGTGTGTGTGTGTGTGTTTGTGTGTGTGTGTATATGTGGTGTGATGTTTTGATCTCTGTCCTTTTTATATTTACAGTTTATATATTCACTATTTCTATATATACGCTTAATGCTAATATGGCGATTAAGGTTAGTCAATTTGGTTTTTCTTTAATGGGACATCGGGGTGTCTTATTTCTCATCTTCCTAGTGGCTTCAGAAATTTCCTCATCTTCATCATCATTTTGAGAATTCTTATCCTTTGGCATACTTGAAGATGGAATGTTGTTGTCGTTGTTTATTGATCTTTCCTCAGAAGTTTCCTTGATAACAATTTCCTCATCATAGAATTCCTCATGTCTATTCCAGATTTCCTTAGCTGTTTCACAACTACTGACCTTTTCAAATTCTAATCTGCTAAGAGAGCAAACAAGTAGATATTTGGCTTTTTCATTAAGCTGAACCATGCTCTTATGATCTGCTACCCATCTGTCCTTGGAATGGCATTTCCATTTTCATCAGTTGGAATATAAGGCCCTTGAGATATGATATCCCAAAGATCTATATCTGTTGACTCTATAATCATTTTCATTTTATTTTTTCAGTACTTATAATCCTATCCATTGAACATGGGAGGTTTGCTGAAGTATGTACCCTGATTGTACATACTGTTGCTAGAGCCTGCTTCACTTGCCATCTTCCAGAATCTTTTCCTTTACACTGTGAGGTGCTCAACCCAGAGGCTGAGCTCTGATACCAACTGAAATGGCACAAAACAACACTAGAAAAGGGGTTGAATAATGTTTTCACAAATAAGAGTTTTTCAAGCACAAAACAAAATTCAGTAGAGATTAGACGCTTTGTGACAGACTCCTTTCGAGGAAACTGAATAGCAGCTATTAACACTCCCCAGTTAGTTAACAAGATAGTTAAATAAACTGAATAATAAAGTAAAGATCTAAGGAAAGAAAGTACTCAGATTTATCCTGGTTCACCCACAACCTTTGGGCTACATCCAGTCCTTGTCTTCACGAAGTTTTAAACATTATAACAAATCAAGGTTACAGACGAGCATTATTTACACACCTAGCCTCTCCAGGCTCAATCACAAGTATTGTTTTCACACCTAGCCTCTTCAGGCTCAACAAGTATTCTTGAAACAAGCCTCTTAAGGCTCAGAGAGTTTGAGGGTTGTTTGAAGCACAACTTCAGAGTTACAATAGCAATCTAACCAAATAACACTTCAAAGAGTGAATATGAATTTAAGATCTGGTAAGTTGCAGATGAGTGTAACATCCCTGGCTGCTCTATGGATTGACGACTGTCCCGACAGACCAACTCGGGTCTTTTCAGTGTGTTTTGTCCTCACTCACACGCTTCCCGGGAAAACTTCCCAGGAGGTCACCCATCCCAGAATCGCACTGTGGAGTTCTTAAGTGATGGGCTACCGAAAAGAAGATGCATCTTGTTAGTATAGGTAGTACCAATCAATTCATATAAGCCTTCCTCAACCCTATAGTCCCATACCTACACAGTCTCAGGATCCCTCTCATTCGGATGTGTAATCGGTTCATTCATGTGTCCCTCCGCCTAGAAGCCTGCCAGGAGCCGCTCCTTGTTCGTACCTTCTTGCACCGGCGACCACTCCCCGTCCTCGTCGGCACCCGGGTGTTACATGCCCACCAGCTTCCGCTTGGTTCATCCCCGAACCACACCGTACTGGGAGAGGTGCCGCTCTGATACCAAATGAGACACCCCGTGGTGCCCCTTTGTGTCATTTAGTTTAAAACCTCATTATTTAATTACTTAATCGCACGCTTAACGTAAAAATTACGTAAAAATTGAAACTTAATTTCTTAAGCAAATAGATTCAAATAGAACAGAATATGAAAACATAAATATATTAAACATACTTAAAGCATCAGAGTTATCAAAACACTGTTTCAGGGCATCCCATCAATAGGATCCCGAACTGGTGCATAGTTATACAAAACATACGCGGAAAGATAAAGCTTCACGACACAGACGCACTGGCCATAACTAACTAGACCCTAATCACCATGGGTCACAGCTCATCCTCCGGCATCCGGTTCGTAGGAAGTTCCATCCAACTCCTCCTGGTTACGTTCATCCACAGGGTCTTCTCGTACGATTCCACAAGGAGACAAAATACAATATACAGAAATATACAAGGGATAAGAAACAGTTCTACCATCAAAAGCGAAAAAGAGTCATAGTAAACTATACAATAATTATCACAGACACAACATCAGTCAAGTCATCCATCTTCCATAAAATTCTTATATCCATCATACCTTCACTCCTGCAACTAAAACTTGATACTGAAAATGGCTATGGTTTCCCTATCATAGTTATGGTTATCGGTCAGTCGTCCAAGCGACACATCCCATTCCCGGTGCACATCCTTAGTCATGGTGAGAATGCTCATGCAAAGCAATGACACTATAGCTGCACATTAAAACCGGTGCACACCCCGAACCGTGGGTGCTCATGCAAAGCAATGACACTATAGCTGCACGATTATCCCGGTGCACACCTTCACCATGGTAAGAACGATCACGTAAAGCGTGACACTACAGCTGCATGATGATCCCGGTGCACACCTCGTCCACTCCTAGAGGTGCTCATGCAAAGCAATGACACTCGTAGCTGCACAAGTTAAGTTTACCCTTTGGACGGTCCCACAAGGACTTCGGGTCTTGTATGTGTCCCACATACGGTTATAGAAACAACACAACTTATGAACCTCGTAGACTCCTATGGTCATAACCTAGTGCCTTAACCTCTCATCAAGACCTCAACACATGCTCTATGTGACAACACCTCTTTAACATATTTCATGTAGGTTAGGCACCTCTAAAAATCATCATGATCCTCACTCCCAAAACAACTCATCTCTTAGACCACATATATATCTTCGCTTAATCCACTAAGCATAAAGTAAATACCACACAAATCATGCATAATATCAAGTCAATCAAAGATATTTTAGAACATCAACACAGCACTAAATCAGTTCAATAAAGGTAATAAAACTCAAATCAACCATCAACAGTATAGACATCAACCTAATATCGATCAACCTACAATCCCCGAATCACCATGGATGTTTTATAAAAGCAATTTAAAGCGATTCTGGTCTTGTCGATTATTCGACTTCTAGTAGGGTTTAGGTCGCCCTACATAATTACTACATAATCTACTACTTATCGATTCCGACGATAGGTTGATTCTCTCCCCCACCCGAGTTATCACCGAAAGCTTGAATTCCCAGCTCCTCGTTATCCGACCACGAGGTGTTAACACCATCTTCAACCAACCAACATAAAAACAACTAAATCAAATAAACTCATCTATGTTCTCATTAGGTAGGTTCGACCATTTAAATCTAATGAGAGTTAGGTTTCATTTCACACTCTAAGATTTTAGATACTTAACTCTTAGGTTCTAGGTGACTTAGATAATTTGTTATAACTTGAAAATATTGAATAAAATCATCCAAACTCTTAGGTTAGGTTTCGGGCTTGTATAGTAAAATAGGTTAGAAAACTTTAAACCTTCCAATCTCTTAGATTTTGCATCCCAATGTATTAAGGAGCTCAAATCCATGATCAAATTGAACATAGCATCCTTTAACATTAAGGAGCTTTAAATAATCCAATCTTTTAGACATAGCATCCTTTAACATTAAGGAGCTTTAATCTATAATCGTCTTGTAAAAAGAAAAACAAACATCCTAGGTTCATAAACCTCATAGGTTCGGCCATCATAAGATAACTAGGTTAGAAATCTCTAAACTTTCCAATCTTTTAGACTTAGCATCCTAATGTCTTAAGGATATTCAAGTCCATGATCATTTTGGAAAATGAAAACTCAAACATCCTAGCTCCAAAACATTGAGTCTCGGCCTAGCCTAGGAGAATGAGGAAAAGCCTTTTGTTTGATGAAAACTCTTAGGTTTGGCATCACAAAGTATTAAGAGGTCTAAATCCATGATCATAGTTAGAAAGTTGAACTCAAGCATCCTAGGTCCAAAACCATATAGGTTTGGCCATCCTTGGATAAATAAGCTAGAGATTTTCAAACCTTTCAAGACTTTAGATTTAAGATCAAGAGGGATCTAGAAGCTCAAATACATGATCATATTTCAAAAGGTTGAAACAAAACTTCCTAGGCCACCATGCATAGGTTTCGGCCATCCTTGGAAATAAGAGGTAGAAATTTTTGTTTCATACAAACTCTTAGTATGTGAAAACATAAGTTAATACAAGACTATAGAAAGTGGTTTCAACTCAAAAGGATTTTTCTACAATTTTATAGAGATTTTAGAAGTTGAAAACCCATTAAAAACACTTAAAGAAAAAGTAGAGTAAACCATAAGGTAAAAGAAGAAACTTGCAAAAAGATTGACATAAGAGTATTACCCTTGATAAAAGGATCAACTTTTGTGAAGAACTTGAGTTGAAAAGATGAATAAAAATGCAAGCTTTATGAGTATGAAGTTTGAAGAGGAAGGAAGAAGAAGATGAAGAAATAGTGTTTTTGGAGAAGAAAAAGTGAGTTGAAGAAAATGAAAGTGTGATATATAGGGAGAGAGAGAGGGCCACGGTTTTAAGGGAGAGAAATGAGTGCTTGGAGGCCAAGTTTTGAGTTATGTCATGTTTGGTTGACAAAAGTTGAAAGGAATGGCTTAATTGATTATAAAATAGTAAATTTTGAAAAAAAAGTAATGATGGTACTTTTATGGATGTGACATAAAGCTTCTACAACCATGCCTCCTTTCCCTAACAAGTCACCTCATCTCTTTTATGTTCCCTAGTCTTCTCCATTTCGTACCCGGTTACAGTTCCGATCGTATATTCCCGACGTGTTCACCCGAATAAAATATTTTATTTTATTTTATTTTTGAACGAAATTTTTTAAAATAACCAAAGTTGAAGGAAACGTGATAAAAAAACTAACCGTCTCTTTCATGAGTCAAAATTAGGTTTTTCGCTCGATGAAACTTATACTGACATTGAAAACGCAGACCGACTTTCGTCTGAATTTTCAACCGAAAATTTTATTGTGACTTCATATGATAAGGTGGATTATGAATATGATTTTATTTTATTAAAACAAAATATTTTCTACTTTCATATTAAAATATAATTACTTATATTTTAATTGATTAAACAGTATAATGAAAATCAGGCTGTTACAATGAGCATTTCTATAGATGATTTGTAAACTTTGAGAGAAGATGATGAGAGTGATGAGAGCTTTTCAGCTTTTTGCATTCTCAGTATGAATACTTTTCTTTCGTATGGGATTACCTTCAAAGTATGTTGAGTGTTGTAGATTTTCTAGTTGTTCAACTCTTTTTCTGTGTGCTCTTCTCTATTTCTTCAGAACATCGACTTCTTCAATTTATACTTGATCACAAAAGATCCGATGAGGCATAATCAGAGGTCTTGTTCTTTATCCTTAGGATAATAGCCGTTCTGACTTGACAATAAATGCTAAAGAACGTTGGAAATCCTTTAGTTGACCATAGAGCATAGCATATATGGTTTCTTTGCTTTGGGCAGCGTTTCTTTCCTTATTTGCACAACACTTAGAAAAGCTCAGATAAATTAGCTTTTCTCTTTATTTTATAAGAGACATTTTGCAGCATTGCCCTTTGTCTTTTTTTTTTTTGATTCCGATACAAGACAAGGAATATATTAATATACTACTTCTGAGTTAATTAATTCATTTCTTTAATGAAAACACTTTCATTCAGAGTCCAAGCAATTTCTTCATAAAGTTTTTTTTTCCTTTTGAACATTGGTTCGACCATGAGAGATAAAATGTGGCTTCATACTTTAATGCTTCACTTCTTCAATGCAAGAGATATGAACTTGAATATCCTTAAGGTTCTTCGAGTAGTTTTGACAAGGTTGAAGTTCTTGATTCTGCTCTTATGAGTAATCAAACGCTTCTTGTTGTGAATCTTCTTGGAATAATCCAGTCTGTAAACTAGATCTGTTTTCTTTCAACTTTCTTCATAAGAATGTGTTTGTACTCTTTTGTTGTTTCGAGGGACATTTGTTCAGTGAATAGCTTTTGATAACTTCTTGATCTTCCTCCTTTTAAATTGAAAGGCGCCAAAGAAATATTTGAGTAGATCATTCTTTGACATAGTCTTCTCATGAAGAATTCAGATACAAGGTGTCTGAGATATGATATTGGCCTTAGAGCTTTAGCTTGAATCTTTCTTTAGACGCATTACTCTTTATCATGTCTTAAGATCAGACGAATATACTTATGCTATGATCCTTTTAATATCCTTTAATTGAATTGACTTCTTAAGACAATGTTCTTTTCTGCACAACTTAAGTATATGATTAGCAATACTCACACAGTTCAATTAAAATCATTTGCTTAATATTTGGATTTATCAAAACACACAAGGGCTAACTGGAGTATGAGTCAGACGCATGACATAGTTCAAACGTTTTGTGACTTAACAGGAATGGTCGTCGGTAATGTTACCGACTGCCATTTTGTCGGTAATTCTGTTGGTATTGGTGACGGGAAATGGGAAAATGTTGGCGCGAGAGTATACTGACGGTCAATCCGTCGGAAATGCTTATCAGATGTTACCTACGGTTTTTTCGTTGAAAATTTTAGTTCTCTTACTGACGGAAATTTTCGTCGATAATCATATTTTTGGAATTACCGACCGATATGGCCGCCAGTAATTTTTAAGGCCTTCGGTAACCCTCATTAAACTCCAACCACGTGCCTTTCCTCCCCTCACTTGTAACACCCCAGTTTTTACTGCTTTCCAATATCAGTATATATATATATATATAACTGTTTATGCTTTTATTCGAAACCTAGAAAATGATTTTGGTTAAAACAAAATCATATTTAGACTCTACTTGATCGTAGAAGGTTACAGTTAAATTTTGGGTTGAAAATTCCAATGAAACCCGGTCTGCGTTTTCACTAACAGTAGGATTTTTACTCAAAATTTTTTCTCTAAAATAAAATATTATATTATATTCGGGCGAAGTTTTGGATAAAATCACGTAAGAAAATCCTAAATCGGGAGAATAACGGAGTTGGAAACGGAACTGCAAAGACTGAACCGGACACCGGACTGAGGACACTTGTCACCTAAGAGTGGTGAGTCATGGGGTGAGTCATCCTTCCTCCCTCACTCTCCTAATCACATGGCCACATACTCCCCTCCCACACTTAGCAAATTTCTTTCATCCTTCATCAAGAACATACAAAGAAAACCTAAAACTCGATTGATTGAACTTGTAAAACTTGATCATTTCTTCATTTCTTTCATCATCTAGAGGTAAACCCTCACTTCTATGATCTTGGTTACCTTCTTCTTCACTTATTTTCATTCAAATCTTGTCAAGAGTTCTATGTTACCATTTTCATTGATTTTCTTCATTTAATTCTAGAAAATCTTAGGAAACAAATTTTTGAAGTACGACTATTTTTCCTACCTCTCTACTACTCTAGGTTCATGGATCCAAGAGATTGAGAATTTTAGAGGTCCCTAGCCAATTTTTCCTAGCTTGACCGAATGCCCTCTCAAATGGGTTAGTGAGTTTTATTTCAAAGTTTAACTTGTTGTGTTGATTGTTCTGAAGGATTTGTGGTTGATTGAGGTGTGGAGTAGTAAGAGGAAAACCGAACCCGAGAAATAAGTTCAAGAGGAGTTTTGAAAAAATTTCAATGTAAGGGGAGCTTAACTGAGGGGTTTTTGGTAACTACGTGCTACTTGGTTGTTGTGTGTAAAGTTGTTGTGGTTATGTATGATGTATTATAATTTGATGATATAACTGTTTATGTGGTTTAAGTTTATCTGTGAAAGCATGGTTAACTGCGGTATATGTATAGCTGTAATGCATGGATAAATTGTTGGTTGATTGATTTACTGAAAGCCTGCCAGTGGTCAGTGCTCAATTATAATTGAAGATAAATATTTAACAAGTTTGAGGAGAAACTTAAGGGTTTTGAAATATGGAAGTGTAAGAAAATTTGCAAAATAATAATATTTAATGAATTTGTGGTGAAAGAGTAAGTCAATGAGTGACAGACACTAGTGCAGAAAAAGGATTCCACATCAGTTATTTTTGGCTTTTCACATCGGTTTTCAAACTGATGTTGAAAAGACCGATGTTGTTTATTGTTACTTTTCACATCGGTTTTAAAACCGATGTTTAAAGTACATTTTTAACAGCGGTTTTCAAAATAACTGATGTGGAAAGTTCATTTGTCACATGGGTTATCCCATAACCTATTGGAAATATCACTTTCCACATCAGTTTTATCCAAAACCAATGTGGAAATTTAACTTTTAAAACCGATGTGAAAATTTCACTTTCCACATCGGTTTTCATAAAAACGGATGTGGAAATTTCACTTTCCACATCGGTTTTTTATTAACCCATGTGTAAAGTGAACTTTCCACATCGGTTTTTGAGTAACCGATGTGTAAAGTCTAATTTTTTTAAAAAACTCTTTTTACATTTCTATCATTCCTTTCCCTTGTTTCAGTAATACAGATCAATACCAGCATAACATATTCTAAATATTCTCAACACAATCACTTTTGTACAACAAAAACACACTAAATTAATATATACTGAATTTATTACGAACAATACATATGTACGTTCAATTACATTCATACAACAAAGATAATTAGAAACCAAAAAGCTACATGATATATTATAGATTTCATATCAAAATACATATGATCAGTCAAAAGTACACTATAGATAGTACATGATAAGTTTTTAAACTAACTACATATATACAAACTATGGTTGGTACACTTCAAGAAAGAATGTTGCCCAACGCCTCCTTATGTTGTTGATGTCGGAATCAGATAATGGAGTTGGATTGTTGAATATCTGCAAGTGTAATTGGACAAAAGATTATATCTTTTAAGTAATAAACTAACATAAAACATATGACGAATCTATAACTGTTACTTCTAATTGTTACCAATTAACATTTACCTCGTGCATCTTTCAGTGATCCTGGAGGAGATAATTTCGAACATCCACTTCATCACATAGTATCCACATTCCCATGATCCACGTTGTATACGTGACTACGTACAAATGAAACCCAATTAGAATATGAGGAATTAAATAGAAATCAATAATTTTACCCACTGCATTTGAAGCATTTGAACTAATAAATATCTTACGTTAGGAATAATCCATCTGATAGCCCGACGCCTTTCACCACGCAACATGTGGTTTGCATTAATAGAACTATCATGACAAAATAAACATTAATTAAAGTATATCTAATAGATTTCAGATAATTAACACAACTGCATTACTGATTATAAAGTATTTTAATGCCTACGTTTCGATGATCGTCTTCAGTTCATTCCCTGGCATATTTCCAATTGAGCAGAAGAAGACCACGACGTTTATCCTAGGGTAAAGATCAACAGTTGCCAATGCGTGCTGTATTTGTGGAACAATTAGTGATTAAGTCATATATAGTTATAATTAAATAACCGGTACTTACTTATTGAGATAAGGCGCAAGGTAGAATTGATGATCGTCTCGGGCAAGTATATCACGTATGGTGGTGACCGGGTCTTCTGATGCTAGGAGAACATCACCCTGAATGAACATGGGGTCAATGAACCCATAAAGGGCGAGGTTACCCTGATCAACTAACATACGATGCAGATACCTAATATATTGAAAAAACATGTTAATTATCATAGTATTTAAAATTTAATTACTTAACTTATAAATAAAATGTACTTACGTGCACCATAACGATAGGTGTGCAGAACTAGCCATTTCTTTATCGAGTACAATCTCCATAAGTTCCTTCTTTGGGATATACTGATTCGTCACCTGGGTGGCATCATGTTCCAACCTTACCAAAGCTGCGTCATTCTCCATGGTAACAACCTGTATAGCCAGAAGTTTAAAAACATCACCAGGTGCCCCTTTGTCGATCCCCTAAACAACAAAGATATATATTAGTAATCATAGATAAGTTATTTCATTCATAATTAATTAAATGGTCAAATGAATACCTTGGCAGGAGCAGACATCTCTGGTCTTCCTGGATCCGACCTTTTAGGCAGAATATCATTTCCAACATTCTATAATGAATAAAAATAAAGCATTATCTTTAAACAATAATAAATAATTTCAACTATGAATATAGAAAAACACAACTAACTGAATACCTCATATGCAACAAGAAAGTTGACCAGTCTTCTTGGCCAGGGGTTGAAGTTACCGGGGGACCTGACCCACTGTTTGAACCTCCTCAGTGGGCACAGGGACTCGAGCATCAGCATCTCGAATAATCTCAACAACGACCCTCACCTGATCATCCGGTAATAAATGATGGTGTATGGTATTACCTAAGTTATTATGTGCCCTCCCCAATGCCACTAAGCGGTGATCATGATGATCATCAACATACAGCTCACACCTATCAGGGTCGTCATCATCATCATCATCACCATCATCATCATTTTCGGTGATGAGGAGGATCACATGAGCCCTTAGTGCTCACATGGACAGAGGGTTGGACACTGGTTGTCATCTGCTGGGACATAGAAGTCAATATTGCCAGCTGCTGGGAAAACTTCTCGGCCATCTCCTGTCTAAGCTCAGCTGCAATCTTCTGTTTTAGCCGTGCTCTATCTGCATCAACATCCCTGTGGCATTGGTGTGAAGATGAACCATGGTATTGGTGAATGCCGATGCCCCATCCAACACCAATGACACGGCCCGGGTGGTCTGGTTTACCGATGGCAGCGTGACTAAGATATCATCGCGTCCTCTAGGAACAAAGGTTCCTTGGGTTACCTGCTCGTCCAAGGCATCCTATAACATAAAATATCAGGTCACATTACAATTCTGTAACAATCTTAAAATGACAATTACAATTCAAACTATACTTACAATATTCTCAGCTACTTGGCGGGCCTCCTCAGATGTATATTGTCCTGTTTTTCTTTGTCGGGCCATCTTCCATTTACGATGGCGTGGGGGTGGAGGTGGATCAACAACTTCTGGATGATTTTCAGCGTTAGGTTCCAACTGAGATGCTGCTTCCTGACGTGCTTTCTTTTCCTCTTCCACCATTATTTGACCAAGTTTTTTATATCCCCCACGAGACATGACATGGGGGTAGACATTCTTGCTTTGGTTTTCCTACCTCTTTTTCCTCTTCTCCTGTTATAAATAGAAGACAATTAAATTACATAAGTAAATAAAATTAATGAAATTACATAAATTTAGAGACAAATCAAATAAGTTAACCTGAAAGCTGGGATCATGTCGGCTCTGAACAAAGCGATCCCACGTCACCTGGTCAAGAAACAGGTACACCTCAAGTGGGTTCTTTTCACATGTTGGATTGAATACATAGTATCTGCCCAGGTCGACCTTAAAAGCCCTCCAACGCTCACCAGCATACTTTTTCAAACGCTTCTTCATATCCCTCGTATCCTGTATGTCAAAGGTGAGCTACATTAACACCAAAAGAATCAACTAATTACTGTATGATATTAAGAAGATTAAAATAAAGTAGATACAGACAAACACAGGACGTAAAAGTATAGATACCAGAATACTCTCCCATATCTGATCCTTCACGTCCGTCAGTACATCTTTCCAATTATCAATAAGTATACTAGGCCTGCTTCTAGCAAGGGTCACCACAAAATTGTTAAACTGCTCTGCCATTGGCCCAACAGGATTGAGGTTATTATCAAAGTATATTCTTATCCTTTGATTTAAACCATGGTTGGTAGTCAAATTCCTCATTCGTGTGGCACGTCTACCCTTTCTACTCGTAGACGGGGTCTCTGACCCGCTGCATGAATGAGGGATATCGTCAGGATTAGCCATGTATACCTGTTCAAACAAAAAAAAACTTGTTAGTATGTCAGGATAAATATCAAACATAACTTATAAATATCGATCAACGTACGTAAACATAACTTATAAATATCAACATAAACATATAATATGACTTTAAACATAACTCAAACTAAACTTACTTTGTGGTCAATTAGTAAAGTTCTCCCATAACCCTTCTTGGTGATCATTACGAGTAGCATATACATCATCCACTTCATTTTCCTCATTGAAATTAGGCACCCGTGTAGAGAAATATGGAGTATCAGAAATATCAAGAGTTGAATCTTGATTTCCCTTGCTACCATTATACATGTTTTTTCCCTGGAGAACCACTGACCACCTTTTGTTAGAAGGATCACGGATATAAAACACTTGTTTTGCTTGGGATTCCATGATGAAAGGCTCTACTTTATTACCGACCTTATTAAGGTCCACCAATTTGAATCCTAACTCATCGGTTTGCACACCATTGTTACTGTCGACCCACTGACATTTAAAAACAGGTACTCTAAACTTCGTGTAATCAACCTCCCATATCTCTTCAATGATTCCAAAGTATGAAACGGATGCCATAACAAGGTTTTTATCTTTCGAACTAGAGAAATGCATGGACTCAACGACGACCATAACCCCACTGTTTTGCATAGTACTTTTGTCATCCTGGGACTTTGTATAGAAGGAAAACTTATTGATATCGTACCCACTCCAGCATATGACATCAAAGTTAGGCCCCTGTGCTAGCCATTTTAATGTATCAGAAGCAATATCATCCTTTGCAATTTTTTCTTTAAACCAGTTCAAGAAAGTCTTGTTATGCTTGTTCAAACACCATTTTTCATTCATTCTAGGGTAAGTTTCATTGATGATGCTTTTGTGCTCACATAAGTATGGTTCAACCTCATCAGTGTTATTCAATATATACAAATGAGCTTGAAGCACTTCCTCCCGATCCATGCTCTTAACAGTGATACCTCGTGTACCCTTACCATCATAGCTTCCTTCGTGACGAGACTTCGGAAGCCCTACAGGTTCCGCTTCTGACATATAGTCTGTACAAAACTCAATAGCTTCTTCTACAACATGCCTTTCAACAATAGATGCTTCGGGACGGTGTAGATTCTTCATATATCCTTTCAAGATCTTCATGTATCGCTCAACCGGATACATCCACCTTAAATAAACGGGGCCGCACAATCTAATCTCCCTCACTAGATGAACAATCAAATGAACCATGATGTCAAAAAATGAAGGTGGAAAATACATCTCCAATTGGCACAAGATAATGGCTGCCTCATTTTCCAAGTCATCCAAATTTTTAGTGTCAATGACCTTTCTACAACATTGAAGAATAAGCATAACCTAGTAATGGCATGTCTGACTTTTTTAGGCAATATGTCACGAATGGCCATCGGTAGTAGTTGTTGCATCAAGACATGACAATCATGAGACTTTAAGCCAACTAATTTGAGATCTTTCATTGAGACAAGTCTTTTGATATTTGAAGAGTAACCCTGTGGCACTTTGACTCCCCGTAGACTTTCACATAAACTTCTTTTCTCTTTTTTTGATAAAGTATGACATGCTGGGGGCAAATAAGTCTTCATATCCCCGACTTTATGTGGAGATAACTGCTCTCGTATACCCATCGCAACTAGATCCAGACGAGCATTCACACCATCCTTTGTCTTGCCTTGAATGTTGAGAAGCGTTCCGATTAAACTGTCACACATATTTTTCTCCACATGCATCACATCAATACAATGTCTTACATCAAGCTTGCACCAGTATGGAAGATCAAAGAAGATCGACCTCTTCTTCCATATTTTCTTCTCGGTAGGCTTCTTCTGGGTCTTCCCATAGATAACATTAGTGTTGTTCACCCTTTCATAAACTTGCTCTCCAGTCAAGGCCACCGAACAATTTCATTCTCCGGAAGTCCATTGAAAGCTTTTCTCAATCTACGATAAGGATGATTACGTCGGAGAAATCTCCAATGCCCAAGGTAAACTGTCTTCCTTCCATGTTGCAGTTGATGGTAACATGTGCCTTCTTCACATATTGGACATGCTTTATGCCCCTTAACACTATACCCACACAGGTTCCCGTATGCTGAAAAGTCATTGATGGTGCAAAATAA
>CM061068.1:114179496-114206382 GCA_030762895.1 Sophora flavescens
ATTAAAATATAATTACTTATATTTTAATTGATTAAACAGTATAATGAAAATCAGGCTGTTACAATGAGCATTTCTATAGATGATTTGTAAACTTTGAGAGAAGATGATGAGAGTGATGAGAGCTTTTCAGCTTTTTGCATTCTCAGTATGAATACTTTTCTTTCGTATGGGATTACCTTCAAAGTATGTTGAGTGTTGTAGATTTTCTAGTTGTTCAACTCTTTTTCTGTGTGCTCTTCTCTATTTCTTCAGAACATCGACTTCTTCAATTTATACTTGATCACAAAAGATCCGATGAGGCATAATCAGAGGTCTTGTTCTTTATCCTTAGGATAATAGCCGTTCTGACTTGACAATAAATGCTAAAGAACGTTGGAAATCCTTTAGTTGACCATAAAGCATAGCATATATGGTTTCTTTGCTTTGGGCAGCGTTTCTTTCCTTATTTGCACAACACTTAGAAAAGCTCAGATAAATTAGCTTTTCTCTTTATTTTATAAGAGACATTTTGCAGCATTGCCCTTTGTCTTTTTTTTTTTTTTTGATTCCGATACAAGACAAGGAATATATTAATATACTACTTCTGAGTTAATTAATTCATTTCTTTAATGAAAACACTTTCATTCAGAGTCCAAGCAATTTCTTCATAAAGTTTTTTTTTCCTTTTGAACATTGGTTCGACCATGAGAGATAAAATGTGGCTTCATACTTTAATGCTTCACTTCTTCAATGCAAGAGATATGAACTTGAATATCCTTAAGGTTCTTCGAGTAGTTTTGACAAGGTTGAAGTTCTTGATTCTGCTCTTATGAGTAATCAAACGCTTCTTGTTGTGAATCTTCTTGGAATAATCCAGTCTGTAAACTAGATCTGTTTTCTTTCAACTTTCTTCATAAGAATGTGTTTGTACTCTTTTGTTGTTTCGAGGGACATTTGTTCAGTGAATAGCTTTTGATAACTTCTTGATCTTCCTCCTTTTAAATTGAAAGGCGCCAAAGAAATATTTGAGTAGATCATTCTTTGACATAGTCTTCTCATGAAGAATTCAGATACAAGGTGTCTGAGATATGATATTGGCCTTAGAGCTTTAGCTTGAATCTTTCTTTAGACGCATTACTCTTTATCATGTCTTAAGATCAGACGAATATACTTATGCTATGATCCTTTTAATATCCTTTAATTGAATTGACTTCTTAAGACAATGTTCTTTTCTGCACAACTTAAGTATATGATTAGCAATACTCACACAGTTCAATTAAAATCATTTGCTTAATATTTGGATTTATCAAAACACACAAGGGCTAACTGGAGTATGAGTCAGACGCATGACATAGTTCAAACGTTTTGTGACTTAACAGGAATGGTCGTCGGTAATGTTACCGACTGCCATTTTGTCGGTAATTCTGTTGGTATTGGTGACGGGAAATGGGAAAATGTTGGCGCGAGAGTATACTGACGGTCAATCCGTCGGAAATGCTTATCAGATGTTACCTACGGTTTTTTCGTTGAAAATTTTAGTTCTCTTACTGACGGAAATTTTCGTCGATAATCATATTTTTGGAATTACCGACCGATATGGCCGCCAGTAATTTTTAAGGCCTTCGGTAACCCTCATTAAACTCCAACCACGTGCCTTTCCTCCCCTCACTTGTAACACCCCAGTTTTTACTGCTTTCCAATATCAGTATATATATATATATATATATATATATATATATATATATATATATATATATATATATATATATATATAACTGTTTATGCTTTTATTCGAAACCTAGAAAATGATTTTGGTTAAAACAAAATCATATTTAGACTCTACTTGATCGTAGAAGGTTACAGTTAAATTTTGGGTTGAAAATTCCAATGAAACCCGGTCATGCGTTCACTAACAAGAGGGGATTTTTACTCAAAATTTTTTCTCTAAAATAAAATATTATATTATATTCGGCAAGTTTTGGATAAAATCACGTAAGAAAATCCTAAATCGGGAGAATAACGGAGTTGGAAACGGAACTGCAAAGACTGAACCGGACACCGGACTGAGGACACTTGTCACCTAAGAGTGGTGAGTCATGGGGTGAGTCATCCTTCCTCCCTCACTCTCCTAATCACATGGCCACATACTCCCCTCCCACACTTAGCAAATTTCTTTCATCCTTCATCAAGAACATACAAAGAAAACCTAAAACTCGATTGATTGAACTTGTAAAACTTGATCATTTCTTCATTTCTTTCATCATCTAGAGGTAAACCCTCACTTCTATGATCTTGGTTACCTTCTTCTTCACTTATTTTCATTCAAATCTTGTCAAGAGTTCTATGTTACCATTTTCATTGATTTTCTTCATTTAATTCTAGAAAATCTTAGGAAACAAATTTTTGAAGTACGACTATTTTTCCTACCTCTCTACTACTCTAGGTTCATGGATCCAAGAGATTGAGAATTTTAGAGGTCCCTAGCCAATTTTTCCTAGCTTGACCGAATGCCCTCTCAAATGGGTTAGTGAGTTTTATTTCAAAGTTTAACTTGTTGTGTTGATTGTTCTGAAGGATTTGTGGTTGATTGAGGTGTGGAGTAGTAAGAGGAAAACCGAACCCGAGAAATAAGTTCAAGAGGAGTTTTGAAAAAATTTCAATGTAAGGGGAGCTTAACTGAGGGGTTTTTGGTAACTACGTGCTACTTGGTTGTTGTGTGTAAAGTTGTTGTGGTTATGTATGATGTATTATAATTTGATGATATAACTGTTTATGTGGTTTAAGTTTATTTGTGAAAGCATGGTTAATCATGGTATATGTATAGCTGTAATGCATGGATAAATTGTTGGTTGATTGATTTACCAAAGCCTCGCCAAAGGGTCGGTGCTCAATTATAATTGAAGATAAATATTTAACAAGTTTGAGGAGAAACTTAAGGGTTTTGAAATATGGAAGTGTAAGAAAATTTGCAAAATAATAATATTTAATGAATTTGTGGTGAAAGAGTAAGTCAATGAGTGATGAACACTAGTGCAGAAAAAGGATTCCACATCAGTTATTTTTGGCTTTTCACATCGGTTTTCAAACTGATGTTGAAAAGACCGATGTTGTTTATTGTTACTTTTCACATCGGTTTTAAAACCGATGTTTAAAGTACATTTTTAACAGCGGTTTTCAAAATAACTGATGTGGAAAGTTCATTTGTCACATGGGTTATCCCATAACCTATTGGAAATATCACTTTCCACATCAGTTTTATCCAAAACCAATGTGGAAATTTAACTTTTAAAACCGATGTGAAAATTTCACTTTCCACATCGGTTTTCATAAAAACGGATGTGGAAATTTCACTTTCCACATCGGTTTTTTATTAACCCATGTGTAAAGTGAACTTTCCACATCGGTTTTTGAGTAACCGATGTGTAAAGTCTAATTTTTTTAAAAACTCTTTTTACATTTCTATCATTCCTTTCCCTTGTTTCAGTAATACAGATCAATACCAGCATAACATATTCTAAATATTCTCAACACAATCACTTTTGTACAACAAAAACACACTAAATTAATATATACTGAATTTATTACGTAACAATACATATGTACGCTCAATTACATTCATACAACAAAGATAATTAGAAACCAAAAAGCTACATGATATATTATAGATTTCATATCAAAATACATATGATCAGTCAAAAGTACACTATAGATAGTACATGATAAGTTTTTAAACTAACTACATATATACAAACTATGGTTGGTACACTTCAAGAAAGAATGTTGCCCAACGCCTCCTTATGTTGTTGATGTCGAATCGAGATAATGGAGTTGGATTGTTGAATATCTGCAAGTGTAATTGGACAAAAGATTATATCTTTTAAGTAATAAACTAACATAAAACATATGACGAATCTATAATCATTACTTCTAATTGTTACCAATTAACATTTACCTCGTGGCATCTTTCAATGGATCCTGGAGGAGATAATTTCAACATCCACTTCATCACATAGTATCCACATTCCCATGATCCACGTTGTATACGTGACTACGTACAAATGAAACCCAATTAGAATATGAGGAATTAAATAGAAATCAATAATTTTACCCACTGCATTTGAAGCATTTGAACTAATAAATATCTTACGTTAGGAATAATCCATCTGATAGCCCGACGCCTTTCACCACGCAACATGTGGTTTGCATTAATAGAACTATCATGACAAAATAAACATTAATTAAAGTATATCTAATAGATTTCAGATAATTAACACAACTGCATTACTGATTATAAAGTATTTTAATGCCTACGTTTCGATGATCGTCTTCAGTTCATTCCCTGGCATATTTCCAATTGAGCAGAAGAAGACCACGACGTTTATCCTAGGGTAAAGATCAACAGTTGCCAATGCGTGCTGTATTTGTGGAACAATTAGTGATTAAGTCATATATAGTTATAATTAAATAACCGGTACTTACTTATTGAGATAAGGCGCAAGGTAGAATTGATGATCGTCTCGGGCAAGTATATCACGTATGGTGGTGACCGGGTCTTCTGATGCTAGGAGAACATCACCCTGAATGAACATGGGGTCAATGAACCCATAAAGGGCGAGGTTACCCTGATCAACTAACATACGATGCAGATACCTAATATATTGAAAAAACATGTTAATTATCATAGTATTTAAAATTTAATTACTTAACTTATAAATAAAATGTACTTACGTGCACCATAACGATAGGTGTGCAGAACTAGCCATTTCTTTATCGAGTACAATCTCCATAAGTTCCTTCTTTGGGATATACAGTTCGTCACCTGGACTGGCATCATGTTCCAACCTTACCAAAGCTGCGTCATTCTCCATGGTAACAACCTGTATAGCCAGAAGTTTAAAAACATCACCAGGTGCCCCTTTGTCGATCCCCTAAACAACAAAGATATATATTAGTAATCATAGATAAGTTATTTCATTCATAATTAATTAAATGGTCAAATGAATACCTTGGCAGGAGCAGACATCTCTGGTCTTCCTGGATCCGACCTTTTAGGCAGAATATCATTTCCAACATTCTATAATGAATAAAAATAAAGCATTATCTTTAAACAATAATAAATAATTTCAACTATGAATATAGAAAAACACAACTAACTGAATACCTCATATGCAACAAGAAAGTTGACCAGTCTTCTTGGCCAGGGGTTGAAGTTACCGGGGGACCTGACCCACTGTTTGAACCTCCTCAGTGGGCACAGGGACTCGAGCATCAGCATCTCGAATAATCTCAACAACGACCCTCACCTGATCATCCGGTAATAAATGATGGTGTATGGTATTACCTAAGTTATTATGTGCCCTCCCCAATGCCACTAAGCGGTGATCATGATGATCATCAACATACAGCTCACACCTATCAGGGTCGTCATCATCATCATCATCACCATCATCATCATTTTCAGGCTGATGAGGAGGATCACATGAGCCCTTAGTGCTCACATGGACAGAGGGTTGGACACTGGTTGTCATCTGCTGGGACATAGAAGTCAATATTGCCAGCTGCTGGGAAAACTTCTCGGCCATCTCCTGTCTAAGCTCAGCTGCAATCTTCTGTTTTAGCCGTGCTCTATCTGCATCAACATCCCTGTGGCATTGGTGTGAAGATGAACCATGGTATTGGTGAATGCCGATGCCCCATCCAACACCAATGACACGGCCCGGGTGGTCTGGTTTACCGATGGCAGCAGCTAAGATATCATCGCGTCCTCTAGGAACAAAGGTTCCTTGGGTTACCTGCTCGTCCAAGGCATCCTATAACATAAAATATCAGGTCACATTACAATTCTGTAACAATCTTAAAATGACAATTACAATTCAAACTATACTTACAATATTCTCAGCTACTTGGCGGGCCTCCTCAGATGTATATTGTCCTGTTTTTCTTTGTCGGGCCATCTTCCATTTACGATGGCGTGGGGGTGGAGGTGGATCAACAACTTCTGGATGATTTTCAGCGTTAGGTTCCAACTGAGATGCTGCTTCCTGACGTGCTTTCTTTTCCTCTTCCACCATTATTTGACCAAGTTTTTTATATCCCCCACGAGACATGACATGGGGGTAGACATTCTTGCTTTGGTTTTCCTACCTCTTTTTCCTCTTCTCCTGTTATAAATAGAAGACAATTAAATTACATAAGTAAATAAAATTAATGAAATTACATAAATTTAGAGACAAATCAAATAAGTTAACCTGAAAGCTGGGATCATGTCGGCTCTGAACAAAGCGATCCCACGTCACCTGGTCAAGAAACAGGTACACCTCAAGTGGGTTCTTTTCACATGTTGGATTGAATACATAGTATCTGCCCAGGTCGACCTTAAAAGCCCTCCAACGCTCACCAGCATACTTTTTCAAACGCTTCTTCATATCCCTCGTATCCTGTATGTCAAAGGTGAGCTACATTAACACCAAAAGAATCAACTAATTACTGTATGATATTAAGAAGATTAAAATAAAGTAGATACAGACAAACACAGGACGTAAAAGTATAGATACCAGAATACTCTCCCATATCTGATCCTTCACGTCCGTCAGTACATCTTTCCAATTATCAATAAGTATACTAGGCCTGCTTCTAGCAAGGGTCACCACAAAATTGTTAAACTGCTCTGCCATTGGCCCAACAGGATTGAGGTTATTATCAAAGTATATTCTTATCCTTTGATTTAAACCATGGTTGGTAGTCAAATTCCTCATTCGTGTGGCACGTCTACCCTTTCTACTCGTAGACGGGGTCTCTGACCCGCTGCATGAATGAGGGATATCGTCAGGATTAGCCATGTATACCTGTTCAAACAAAAAAAAACTTGTTAGTATGTCAGGATAAATATCAAACATAACTTATAAATATCGATCAACGTACGTAAACATAACTTATAAATATCAACATAAACATATAATATGACTTTAAACATAACTCAAACTAAACTTACTTTGTGGTCAATTAGTAAAGTTCTCCCATAACCCTTCTTGGTGATCATTACGAGTAGCATATACATCATCCACTTCATTTTCCTCATTGAAATTAGGCACCCGTGTAGAGAAAGATGGAGTATCAGAAATATCAAGAGTTGAATCTTGATTTCCCTTGCTACCATTATACATGTTTTTTCCCTGGAGAACCACTGACCACCTTTTGTTAGAAGGATCACGGATATAAAACACTTGTTTTGCTTGGGATTCCATGATGAAAGGCTCTACTTTATTACCGACCTTATTAAGGTCCACCAATTTGAATCCTAACTCATCGGTTTGCACACCATTGTTACTGTCGACCCACTGACATTTAAAAATAGGTACTCTAAACTTCGTGTAATCAACCTCCCATATCTCTTCAATGATTCCAAAGTATGAAACGGATGCCATAACAGGGTTTTTATCTTTCGAACTAGAGAAATGCATGGACTCAACGACGACCATAACCCCACTGTTTTGCATAGTACTTTTGTCATCCTGGGACTTTGTATAGAAGGAAAACTTATTGATATCGTACCCACTCCAAAGCATATGACATCAAAGTTAGGCCCCCTGTGCTAGCCATTTTAATGTATCGTAAGCAATATCATCCTTTGCAATTTTTTTCTTTAAACCAGTTCAAGAAAGTCTTGTTATGCTTGTTCAAACACCATTTTTCATTCATTCTAGGGTAAGTTTCATTGATGATGCTTTTGTGCTCACATAAGTATGGTTCAACCTCATCAGTGTTATTCAATATATACAAATGAGCTTGAAGCACTTCCTCCCGATCCATGCTCTTAACAAAGGATACCTCGTGGTACCCTTACCATCATAGCTTCCTTCGTGACTGAGACTTCGGAAGCCCTACAGGTTCCGCTTCTGACATATAGTCTGTACAAAACTCAATAGCTTCTTCTACAACATGCCTTTCAACAATAGATGCTTCGGGACGGTGTAGATTCTTCATATATCCTTTCAAGATCTTCATGTATCGCTCAACCGGATACATCCACCTTAAATAAACGGGGCCGCACAATCTAATCTCCCTCACTAGATGAACAATCAAATGAACCATGATGTCAAAAAATGAAGGTGGAAAATACATCTCCAATTGGCACAAGATAATGGCTGCCTCATTTTCCAAGTCATCCAAATTTTTAGTGTCAATGACCTTTCTACAACATTGAAGAATAAGCATAACCTAGTAATGGCATGTCTGACTTTTTTAGGCAATATGTCACGAATGGCCATCGGTAGTAGTTGTTGCATCAAGACATGACAATCATGAGACTTTAAGCCAACTAATTTGAGATCTTTCATTGAGACAAGTCTTTTGATATTTGAAGAGTAACCCTGTGGCACTTTGACTCCCCGTAGACTTTCACATAAACTTCTTTTCTCTTTTTTTGATAAAGTATGACATGCTGGGGGCAAATAAGTCTTCATATCCCCGACTTTATGTGGAGATAACTGCTCGTGATACCCATCGCAACTAGATCCAGCATTAGCATTCACACCATCCTTTGTCTTGCCTTGAATGTTGAGAAGCGTTCCCGATTAAACCGCCACACATATTTTTCTCCACATGCATCACATCAATACAATGTCTTACATCAAGCTTGCACCAAGATAGGAAGATCAAAGAAGATCGACCTCTTCTTCCATATTTTCTTCTCGGTAGGCTTCTTCCTCGGGTCTTCCCATAGATAACATTAGTGTTGTTCACCCTTTCATAAACTTGCTCTCCAATCAAGGCCACCGAACAATTTCATTCTCCTAAGTCCATTGAAAGCTTTTCTCAATCTACGATAAGGATGATTACGTCGGAGAAATCTCCAATGCCCAAGGTAAACTGTCTTCCTTCCATGTTGCAGTTGATGGTAACATGTGCCTTCTTCACATATTGGACATGCTTTATGCCCTTTAACACTATACCCACACAGGTTCCCCGTGATGCTGAAAAGTCATTGATGGTGCAAAATAACCTGGCACGCAATCTGAATGTCTCAAGGGAATACCCGTCGATCACATCAACGCCTTCATCCCACAACATTCTCAAGTCTTCAATCAAGGGACTCAGATAAACATCAATATCATTTCCTGGATGTTTAGGATCCGAAATCATCATACTTAACATAATGTATTTGCGCTTCATGCATAACCAAGGAGACAGGTTGTAAATTAACAGGAGAACAGGCCATGAACTATGAATACTACTTAAGTTTCCATATGGATTCATTCCATCGGTAGTAAGTCCAAGCCTGAGGTTTCTGGGCTCATTGCCAAAATCCGGAAACAAACTATCAATTCTCTTCCATTGCAAAGAATCGGTCGGATGGCGAAGCCGCCCATCACACTTCCTCTCATCTGCATGCCATCTAATGTTCTTTGCAACATTTACATTAGCAAACAATCGGTTGAACCGCGGAATCATGGGAAGATACCATAACACCTTCACAGGAGGACCTTTGGTGACCACATCACAACTAGAATCACCATCCTTCACTTTGTAACGTGATACCCCACACCTGGGGCACTCGTGCATCTCTTCAAACTCTTTCCTGTACAATATGTAATCATTGGGGCAAGCGTGTATTTTATTATACTCCATACCCATCGGACACAATATCTTCCTCGCCTCATAGTTTCGAGATGGCAATGTGTTGCCTTTTGGAAGCATGTCTTTCAACAACTCAAGCAATTCGATAAAGCTTTTATCGCTCCACCCATTTCTCGCCTTCACATTGAACAATCATATCACCGCTGACAACCGTGGTGAAATTAGTGCACCCCGGATACAAAGCCACTTCCGCATCACCGTACAAAGTATGATACACATGTGCGTGCGAAAAGACTCTTGCCCAACATCATGGATCATGTCCTCTAGCCCATCGTCCATTTCCACGCCATCAACTTCCTCTCTATCCAACACCCTCGGCCTGCCTAACGATTCACCATGACATATCCATGTTGTATAACTCTTGCAAACCCCTCACAAATAAGATGATCACGTATCTCCTCGCCTTCTAGTCGCCCTCTCATTCAAACAGCTTAACACAAGGACAATAAAACCTTCCGCTACCACTATCGTGAGAATTTGTTTTTGCAAAATGTAGAAAATCTTCCACTCCATTATCATACTCATCACTTGTCCGCCTAGCATTCATCCAACCGCGATCCATGACTAAACCAATAACTTCGCACTTAGTCCAACATATTCATCAACCACTTCTTATGACAGGTGTGGCCCTATCCCATTCGAGAAGAAACTTTTTCAACATTCGGTTAACAGTTAGTCCTTAACTCTCATGCTCATGCTCGACGAAATTTCGGTAACATTTCCCTTCGGTCTCCGACGTACATGACTTGAATGCGATGACATCCACCATGATAAAGTATGCACCCGGAGAACGAAAGGAAATGTATCAATCTGAACTTTCATCAAGTATATAACATTAGAATCAATGAATAACTATTTTAACTGAATGAAGAAAAAGTTTTTTCCCAAACTGTCCAATTTTGGACAATTCAAGATCCAACACAATGAGCGGTACATTAAGCACGTACACGTGTGCTCATTAGTATTGCATCTCAAATGGGAAACTAAGGCTTTACTAATTAATTAACTTTAAGAAAAATAATAAAACACTCCAATCCCCAAGTACAATAGAAACAAAAACCAAACGAGAAAAATGGAGAGGAGAAAGCTTACCGGGTGAGGGAAGAACACTCAGCCGGAAACCGTAATGAATAATGAATATTCTGCTTAATATTCTGCTTCTAACTTGTATCGTAATAGTTTCAATAACAGCAAGTGTACCTATACAAAAAGAGAAGCACTTTGTGAATATCTTCATAACAAGACCAGAATAACAAGTTCACAACAACAATTATGTAGCTTGATCAGTATAGGAGCATAAATACAGAAGAACTTCGACAGAGATAAATCACACACATACATATAAGAAATAGCTAACCTTACAAAGAGAAAATCCAAGTTGATGAACACATATAAGGCTGTATACACATATAAATGATTTAGCAGGTAGAATGATAAATGAAATCTGGAGCTCAAAATTTGATTACAACCCAGAGGAGATACTATTTGGTATGAGCTAGCAAAACGCCATCTTTGGTATTTCCTTATGTAGTTGTGTAATCAGAGAATGTCTATCTGGCTTTCAGAAATCCTTTGCAACTCATATGGAGAGTGGATACCATATAATTAGGAGGAACAAAAATTATCCATTTTGAAATCTTGCACTGACAGATAGGTAGATAAAAAGGAAATAAAAACATAGAATATTGAAAGAAAATCATGGACAATGATATATCCTAATAAAGCCATAATAGCATAGATTTTTTTAACAAAATGGAAATATTTGAACTTCATATCATGATCTTGAAATCATTGAATTGCTTCTTCCATTGGGTACCAGAAAACTCAATCCATTCAATAAATACACCAGTATCTTTTTTTTATATAGGAAATAAATATAGTAGTATCTCTTAACCTCTGATATTACGACGGCCTAATCAAGCTAACTAACCCCCAATTCTCCATTGGTTCCTAAAATGCAGTACTGGTTATGGTGTTGATAGCTGGTTGGTTTTCCAATTTCGTTGGTTCACATTCTCATTCACTATCTACTCTGCTGGATTTGGTCTCATGGCTTACCCATTGGATGGTGTTTTGGTTGGGGTCCTGATTTTGGGTTTTAGTTTGCTGTTGGATATTACATTTTTATGTTGTTGCTCTATGGCTGTTTGTGTCTATTATTTTGTTATTTAGGCTATTTCCTTATTTTTGTTGGGGGACTTTGTTGGATGTTCTGTATTTGTTGGTTGAATTCTTTTTTGGATCTTGGTGCTTTTGGGGTTTTAGATATATTGTCAAAGTAATGAAATAATAGAAAATGCTGAAGTTATAGAATGACACCTTTTGTTTGTGGGTTGTCAAATTTAGTTTTGCAAGTTAGCAATATTTGAATAAACAACATACCATAAAATTGAAAGTGAGAAAAAGTGAGAAAAACTCAGCAGAAGAAAACATGGAAATTACGATTTATTTTAAAAATACTTTAAATTATTCTTAAATAATTGCTAGATATTTGATGTGCTTTCCTTTTGAACTACCATGATGTGTAAATAGATTAAGAACTAAAATAGTTTGATTTTCTTATAGTTCACTTTTAACTTTTCAAAGATACATGTGTAAATTATGATAAGAACTGAAAGAAGACACCTCAATTCGAATGCCACAACCTCTTAAAAGGGCTACATTTCTATGTTCTTCCCTTCTGCAACACGTTTAGCATTCACAGGTTAAGAAACTAGTATTTTGGTTATTTCCTTGGACAGCTCATTTCTGTGTGTGTGAGTGTAAAGATTACTATAAATAAGATTTAATTCTTCCTCGTTGTTTATATATCAACGCTTAATGTTAATATAACGATTAGGTTTTAATAATTTCATGTTTTTCTTTAATGGGACGCCGGGCTGCCTCATTCTGCCTCCTCCACGAGCACCACCCCTGTCAACCACCACCACCATTTTCTCTGGTAGCCACCATTTTACCATTGCTTGTATCTAATTTTTGTGCATTATGTGTTTTTGTTTCAATTTATAAATTTTATTTTTGTATGTGTTTAAGGGCTGCCACCACCGACACTACCGTGAGCCACCAGCGCCATTGCCGCCCCCACCATCACTGTGTTAGGTTGTCTGCTCCTATAGGTACTGTGGGTTCTCTATTTCGGGGTATTAATTGTTAATTGCATGTTCAACAATGGATGTAATGGGGTTTTTTTTTAAAAAAAAAGTAAAATACTTGGCATGCAGAACCATCACTATGAGAACTCGCCGGCACCCCGTAACCCACCAATCATCTATAGCATACCAAAATTCTATTAATAAAAAAGAGAAAAAATACAAATAAAATCATGGGGGATGTTGACTCACCGCAAGTGTACCGGTCGCCGTAAGTAATGAAAACACGGTAAAGAAGTTACCGAGGTCGAACACAAGGATTGGGCTACCGATTCTACCAATTCGCGAGAAATTCAATAAGTTCGGTTAAGCGAAGGAAGTTGTTGTAAGAGAAAGATTAATATTGCAATTCAAATATAGAATCAATTAAAGCTAAGGTTTTAAATTCAGCAATTAAAATATCTAGGGTTTCAAATCCACCTACCCAATCATGCATAGTACCCAAGTGATTACGTATTCCTCCCTAGGTTCAATTACAATGTCAAACGTGACCCCCAATTTATCCTATATTCTCAACCGTGCGCAAGAGGACGTATTCAACGATTTGGATTAATTACTCACCAAGTCTCATAATCCTAATCCTCGAATTCTCGCTAATTCTTGTTCCCTATAAGGTTGCACTAATCTCCTACCCACCGTCGGTGCAATATTCAATTAGTGATCCCAATTCAAGTTCTAAAACGCGAATCACGGCCGGCCTCAACACGCTTAACTAGTTAATCACGCTAGCATATGATCAACACAATAATATCGTAATTGAAAAAACATTTATTGAGAGAAGGGAGAAAAACATACATCACATGAACACTACACAGCCATGGGTGGCTTCATCGATCCCTAGACGAGGGGATTAGTTCCTCATGTTCGTAACAACACACGAACAATCGGCAACAATCTCCATAATAAAAATACTAAATGAAAAGAAAGGAGAGACGCAGCTCCGAAAAACAAGGATTCGCTCTTAAACTGCTCCAACAAGTGGAGTATCAAAAGTGTGTTCTCAATTCCGATCTCAAACAGCAATATATAGGGATTATGTTTCTTGTCCGCCGCGGGCGATCCTACTCTCGCGACGCGAATATTAGTTTTGGCGCGCATTCAAATTTGGACTCTCGCGAGGCTAAAGTATGCTCGCGAGGCGAATCTTCGGATTCAATCATCACACAGGTGACCTACATCACGGCTAGGCCGTGATGGTCTCTGCCTTCCACGGGTCTTCGACTCTCGCGAGGCGAGGGATCTCTCGCGGCGCAGACTTCAAGCCTTAATCTATCACAGCTGTGACCTACATCACCGCTTAGGCCGTGATGGTCTCTGCCTTGCAGGTCTTCATTTTTCGCGGGCGAGAATATTTTCGCGGGCGATCCAGAAATGATGACTTTTGCTGCTTTGTTGACCTTCGGCCTCGCTGGGCGAGCATACATCAAGGGGCGAGTGTCTCCGAACTGCAATTTCCACTATTTCTTGACTTTCCTTGACTCCCGGAGCTTCACTTATTGACCTGAAAACACCAAAAGCAACCAAAAGCATAATTCTATCCAAAATAAGCTAAAAACTACACAAAAGACGCAAAACGAGTCAAAGTCCAACTTAGGAACAAAACAAGGCAAATTTGGGCGAAAACGAGAGTGAACTCGACTGATTGGCACATAAACCCTAGTTCATCTAGTCATAAAACTAGATAAGCCAGAGGCTTATCAAAACACCCCAAACTTAAACCTTGCTTGTCCCCAAGCAAGCTAAAACTCAAAAAGGACTCAAGACTTGGCAAGCCTAAAGGAATCAATCGATTTCGCACAAATTTCATGCAATCAATCAGTTTTTCTCCAATGATCTCCCCCCCTTTTGCATCAATGTAATCCCCACATTCATTTACTTTAAACATTTGAGAACTTCATCATTCATGCAATCATTAGTCTAAGTTGAGGATCAGGGTCACACACAAAAGGAAGATCACCAATTTCAAACAACTGCCTTCCTCACAAGGGTATGCAAAATTTCACTCATTCGCTCAAATTCGTCTAGGCTATCAACTTTTCACTCAATTTCACCTTTTAAGAGAACTTCCCATGAATTTGATTTTCATCTCAAAAATAGTCCCCACGAAAACATGCATGCAACATCAGAAGGTCTTTTAAAGGTTGTAATGGGGCCTGGCTCAGGGTAGGATTTTCAAGGATACTAGGCTTAAGTCCCTAGGAACTAAGAGAGCATGAGCAGTCGACACATATTCCACTCAAATTCCTTTTTCCATTTTTTCTTTTTGCCTCGGGTGACTACAACCTTTTTCCTTGCTATTTTTTTTTCTGTTTGCCCCTTTTCTTTTGGCAATTTTTTTTTCAACCTTTATTTTTCTTTTTCTCACCCCCAATATGACACATCACCTTGTAGCCACCCCAAACTTAGTTCCTCACAACCATTCTCTTGCTACGCTTCCATGCTCTCCTAATCCTAAGATCGGGTTAACATGGTTTTTCAGATTTTGGCTTGTAATATAGGGTCATCAAGAAACAATAGGCTAATTAGGCTCAATGTGGCTAACTAGGGAACATGCATTCGGGATGGTTCTCTTTAGGCCAAGTAGCTAATTCAAAGAAAATTGCCTAAATCATTTGATGCAACACATAAACATGCAAACCATATAGAGATTCAAGCAAATTCGGGAAAGTGCAACTTAACAAAGGATTCACACATTCAAAAACAGAGTTGGAGGCTCAAATCCTCACCTGGACATTTTGCAAATTGTTTGACCGAGATACGATTCCTAGTGTGTGCACCCCCTCACCCCAAACTTATCATAAATCAAGTAATCACAATAAAATTCTCAAAGTTCAATTTTCAATTTTTCATATGGGGATCAATTTTTCTAATTTCAGATCCTAGGGGGAAATCATCAATGGTCAAATAATTCATGCAATCAGCTTTATGCTCAATTTACTTAAAATTCAACAAGCTTGCTGACACGACATTCATACAACAACTCTTGATCTTCTCAAATTATTCAAGAGTGACAAACAAAAACAAAAACATAACAAAAACAAAACAAAAGTTAGGAGAAGAGAGGGATACCTAGCTTGGGTTGCCTCCCAAGTAGCGCTTGTTTAACGTCCCGAGCCTGACTCAAGTCACCCTAGAGGGTTACTCCGGAGGAAGAAACTGCTTGCCATGCCCTGCCTCAATCTGTTTCCTGTAGGCTCTTGCCCTTTCATATGCTCGCATGTTGTTCCCAGACAACTCATTTAAGTCCAGCATCCTTCTATAATCAGCACGAACTCTCCATTCCGTGATAGTCCCTTTTGGGATCAACTGGTTGTTTTTATTGACCACCACGGGTGTGCCACCTTTCAACTTCTTGCTTTACCGCCTTTTTCTTGCCCTTGTTGCTGAGCTCCTTCTTTGCACATTCTTCCCCTGGGAGACTCGGTAAGGCTTTCAACCACTCGAGATAGACCTCATCCCCCAAAGGGTCTTTTTCCTCACTGTCCCCATCATGGGATTTTACCAACACTTGAGCAAGTGAAGAACCATGGGCTTCTCTAGTTGCCTTTGCCTTAACAGCTTGGATCCACCATATCCACATGATACACTTCCGTCCTCTCTCGAGAGGTGCTTCATTGCTTCAAAGAGATTGAAGACTACCTCATCATCTTGCACCCTTAGAGTGAGTTTCCCTTGTCGCACATCGATCAAGGCACCCCCAGTGGCCAAGAAGTGCCTACCCATTTTGAGAGGTACATCGGCGTATTCTTCCATATCAATCACTACAAAGTCCGCCTAATATATGAGCTTTTCCACTTTTACTAACAAGTCTTCGACCACCCCTTATGTATATTTTTTTGAGCGATCGGCTAGTTGGAGCGATCCGTGTATCCTTGAATTCTTTGATTCCCAACCTCTTCATCATAGAGAGGGGCATCAAGTTGATGCTTGCCCCTAGATCACATAATGCCTTCCCCTACCACCCATCCCCCAATGGTGCATGGTATCGAAAAAGAACCGGGATCCTTCAACTTTGGAGGTAGTTTTCTTTGAAGAAGGGCACTACACTCCTCGGCCAAAGCAACCGCTTCCTCATCCACTATTCTCCGCTTCTTGGTGAGAAGTTCCTTCATAAATCGGGCATATGATGGCATCTGCTCCAAGGCTTCCGCAAATGGAATGTTAATCTAAGTTTTCAAGACATCAAGGAACTTATTGAATTGCTTATCCCGCTGAGGCTTCTTCAATCTTTCAGGATACTGTACCTTCATGTAGGGCGGGAGGTCTTGGGGTTCAACCCACTTCTTCTTTTGGAACTCTTCATCTACAAGTTTCAGCCTTCCCCTTGCTCCTGCCTTGTCACTTACCAACTCTTCTTTCTCAAAGTTGCTCTTCCTCGACATGTAGTTGTTCCGGCCTTGTCTTCCCGAGAACTAATTGCACCCCTGTTAGATTCTAACACCCTTCCGCTTCTAGTTGTTATGGCATTGCAATGGTTCTTAGGATTGTTCTCGGTATCACCTGGGAAAGTGCCTGGGAGACGCTCATTTAGTTGCTTCGCGAGCTGAGCCATCTGCGTCTCAAGATTCTGAATTGCCGACCCTGTATGAGTTGTCAACTTGTCAATGGCAGTATTTGTGTCGATTGACAATTTCTCCATTGCTGCACTCATCTTCTCAAAAGCCAGCTCCCACGGTTGTCTTCCACCATCTGTTATTTGCAATTGATTAGTCCCCGGAAAAGCCTGCTGGGTATTGCGCTGCTGAATTCCAATGTTCGGCCTCGCACCTCGCTGAGGTTGTTGCCAATTCTGTTGAGGATGTTGCTGCCCGGATAGACCACCACTAGCATTACTCCAAGTGAAACCCGGATGGTCTCTCCTCATATACCCCCTATTCTGATTCTGACTGTAGTCATTCTGTCTGTTTCTCTGATAATTGTTCTGGGGCACAGTGTCATAGAAGTTGTGGCATGAGTCCACATGTTCCTGAGGGAAATTTAGCGAGCAAATCTGAGTGTCATGATCTCCATTACAATTTGCACAACCCGGAGGCATTCCCTCATGTATCGCATTAACCCTCTTGTTCCCAGACAAAGCCTCATTCTGCATCTTCAAAAGTCTGTTTTGCTCTAAGATGGCTTCCATTGTCCCAGAACTGATTCCACTTGAGGTTTCTCTACCGCGGTTGTAATCATTATATGACATCTTCTCCAACAATGCCCATCCATCCTCAGCCGATAAATAGGAGAAAGAGCCGCCAGCTGCGGCATCACAATTCATCTGATAGCGTCCCCTCAACCCATTAAAGAAATGTTGAACTTTAGAGACCGGGTCAAAGAACGCTAAGGGACATTTGCTCCCAAGTTCTGTGCCATTTTCTCCCAAGTTCTGATGCTGTTCCTATCCAAGTCGCCAACCCAATCGCGAGCGACATCCCTAAGAGAGAGAGGGAAAAGCCGCAAGCTTAAACTCATCTTGTGAGACTCCTCTTGTCTTCTCGTAAGTCACAAGCTTCAAGGAAGTGAGTGATGTGTCTATGAGGGTCCTGCTTGCCACTCCCATCAAACTCGATTCTCACGGATCCGGAATGTGACACATGCTTCCACTCAAGGAGTCTCGGATTCAGGTTGCCCCTCACAATAGAAGAGTCACAATCTCCCAAGCTGGGTAGATCGTACTCAAGAGAGGCTTGTAACGAGGAGGGGGGGGGGAGGAGGGTTTTCTTCAGCCATGATCTCTATTTTAATTGCTTCCAGCCTCTTCCTTTCTTCCTCGGCCTTTTTCTTAATTGCCTCTCGGCCCCGGTGATCTCTCGAATCGAATAGCAAGTCCTCTTGTGAAAGGGTACCTCGCATACAAAAACACGGCAAGACCAAGTGGAATCAAAGAAGTAGAGAGAAATAATAAAGAAATAACAGAAAAATAAAAAGAAAAACAGCTTAACCAAATAATCAAATTCCCTAAAAATTAGGAAAATTGGTGTGCCAATCCCTAAGAACGGCGCCAAAAACTTGTTGTGACGCCGGCAAGTGTACCGGGTCGTCGCAAGTAATAAAAACACGATAAGAAGTTACCGAGGTCGAACACAAGGATTGGGCTACCGATTCTACCAATTCGCGAGAAATTCAATAAGTTCGGTTAAGCGAAGGAAGTTGTTGTAAGAGAGAGATTAATATTGCAATTCAAATATAGAATCAATTAAAGCTAAGGTTTTAAATTCAGCAATTAAAATATCTAGGGTTTCAAATCCACCTACCAAATCATGCATAGTACCCAAGTGATGATGTATTCCTCCCTAGGTTCAATTACAATGTCAACCGGGACCCCAATTTCTCCTAAATTCACAACCGTGCAGCAATAGGCCGTATTCAACGATTTGGATTAATTACTCACCAAGTCTCATAATCCTAATCCTCGAATTCTGTTAATTCTTGTTCCCTATAAGGTTGCACTAATCTCCTACCCACCCGCCGTGCAATATTCAATTAGTGATCCCAATTCAAGTTCTAAAACGCGAATCACCTATTTACCAACACGTTTAACTAGTTAATCAACACAAGGATGGTCTCTGCCTTGCAGGTCTTCATTTTTCGCGGGCGAGAATATTTTCGCGGGCGATCCAGAAATGATGACTTTTGCTGCTTTGTTGACCTTCGGTCTCGCGGGGCGAGCATACACTCATGGGGAGAGTGTCTCCCGCACTGCAATTTCCACTATTTCTTGACTTTCCTTGACTCCTGAGCTTCACTTATTGACCAAAACACCAAAAGCAACCAAAAGCACAATTCTATCCAAAATAAGCTAAAAACTACACAAAAGACGCAAAACGAGTCAAAGTCCAACTTAGGAACAAAACAAGGCAAATTTGGGCGAAAACGAGAGTGAACTCGACTGATTGGCACATAAACCCTAGTTCATCTAGTCATAAAACTAGATAAGCCAGAGGCTTATCAGGGGACATGAACCAAAACCCTTGACAAACATTATTTAAACCTATAATTAGGTAATCCAATCCTATTTCTATAAAAATCCTCACTGATAGAATTAGGAATAGTATTCCACCGGTGAAAATCAAGAAAAGAAAAACAAGAGAGGCAATTTTATCTGCACAATTATTGCCCTCTCGGTAGATAAGAGTAGATCTAAATCTGATTCTACTAGTTAACTGAATACAATTTTTCCATCTATTCCTAAGATGCCAAGGAACAATATCTATGGACCTAAAGGCCATTATCACCAACAAAGAATCATATTCTAACCAAAGGTTATGCCAACCCTTGTTAAAAGCAATTTCAGTAGCATATATGGCACCAAAAATCTCAACCTGTAATGAATGCTTAATTCCAAGGTTAACAAAAAAACACCCTAGAGAAGCTCCACTTCTATCTCTAAAAATTCCCCACAAGAAGCCAATCCAGGAGACCCTCTTGCAGCACCATCGGTGTTGCATTTGATCCAAAGAGCAAGGGGGAGGCAGCCAAAGAACTTCAATGATAGCCACATTTTTCCTCGGCTTGATATCCACTACAAAGGACTTGAGCAAAGAGAACTCAGGGCATATTGGAACCGAATGCCCTTTACTAAAATTACCAGAGAGAGAGAGACATTGGCAACAATACAATTTAGAATGGATCTCAGCTCAATCTTAGTGTCATCAAACATGAGCTTATTTCGACAGAGCCAAATTCCCAAAAAACAATTGACAATGGTAGCTGAAACTACATCATGCACTTTAGGGGACCACTGTCTATCAAAAACTGAAATGATGGAAAGGATTGTTGAAGTATCAATTTGAAGATTCAGTTTAGAGCTAAGCCAAGTCCAAATATGATTAGCAAAAGGAAAATAACAAAACAGATGCTGAGCAGTTTCAAAATTGCTTTCACATAGACTACACATTGAAGTGATTATGCAGCCCCTATTTCTCAAATTGTCATTTATTGTGATCTTGTTCTGCATGATTCTCCATAACAGCAATGACATTGAATGTGGAATAGCCTTGTTCCAGATATGTTTTGTCCATGGAACAACAGAACCAGAGGGTCTATAAAAATGATAAGCTTCCTTAAATGATAAGTAACCTAAATCCAAAAGCTTCCATTTAAAAACATCAGCACCTGCCTCTACTGGAATTGTAACAGACTGCAATTTCTCTTTGATGGCAGGAAACTTATCCAGCAGGATATCGGGGATTTTCCAGTTTCCAACAATGATAAAGTCCTTCACAGTTGAGGATAAGTGTGAGTGAACATGAGGAGGGATATCTAGAGCAGCTACCATTGTGTCAGGAAGCCAAGGATCTGTCCGAAAGTTAATTGATGCACCTGATCCAAGCTGCCAAACACAGTTTTCTGCTATTTCTGAAATCTTATACTTTAGACCAGCCCAAATTGTTGAACTGATATGATATTGGATGAAGGATTTCTGCCTGACAACTCTAGCTCTTAACAAACAGGCCCAGTGTTGATGATTGCACAAACTGCTAGCATAATCTAAGAACAGCAGCATCATTCACACTTCTGAGAGATCTTAGACCTAGACCCCCTTCACTAATAGGACTGCAAACCTTTTTCCAAGAAATTGTGCAGATCTTCCTATAATTAACATCACCAGACCAGATGAAATTTCTAATCCACCCTTCAACGGATTTTAACAGTCTTGTAGGCCAAGAATAAACTAGAAAACTGTATAGCATCATACCAAAAATGCAGGATTTAACAAGTTCAACTCTTCCATCAATTGATAGAAGGGATGCTTTCCGGGCAGCAAGCTTTGATTTAATTTTATCTGCAATTGGCTGCAGTTGGATTGTTCTAGGCTTTCCTTTATAGATTGGGATGCCAAGGTCCATGAAAGCGAACTTACCAATGGTAAAGCCAAGCATATCAACTCTGATTGCTTTCCTTCTAACAGAAATAGAAGCTGAATAAAAGGTGGATTTGCTTGGATTTATGATTTGGCCTGAGGCAGCACCATACCTTAGTAACAACTCCTTCAGAGCAAGCAAATTCTTCTGAGTACCTTTACAAAACAACATTACATCATCTGCATACAACACATGGGATGGAACCTGACTTCCTCTAGGGCCAGAGATAAGGGACAATTTACCATCAAGGACCAGTTTTGCAATTCCCCTACTTAGCACTTCTTCAGCTAGCCAAAATAGACTTCTTCAGCTAGCCAAAATAGCAAAGGGGACAATGGATCCCCTTGCCTCACACCTCTACTGCAAGAGAAGTATCCAGAAGGCTTTCCATTAACAAAAATTGACAGAAAAGCAGAATTAAGAATGGCCTTTATCCATTCACAGAACTTTTGGTCAAAACCAAAACAATTAATGACCTTCAACAAGAAATTCGAATCCAAGGTGTCAAAGGCCTTTCTAATATCTATTTTCAAGGCTAGGTTACCAGCAAAATTCCTCTTATCAATCATGTTGATAATTTCAGAAGTAAGACAAAAGTAATCAGCTATTTGTCTCCCCTTGGATGAAGCCTCTTTGGTTGAGGGAAATGATATAAGGAGCTATTCTTGCAAGTCCGTCTGCCAACACTTTTGTGATGATCTTCAATTTAAAATTGGCCAATGCAATGGGCCTATATTCCTCAATCTTCTCAGCTTCAACTACTTTAGGAATTAGCACAACAAGATTTGCATTGTAGTTTGGGGAGAATCCAACCATAAGCAAAGAATTGATGGATTGCCTTAAACACATCATCACCAATTGTCTCTCGGAAACTTTGATAGAAAAAGGTACCAAATCCATCAGGACCAGGGCTCCATCATGATTCATGCCAAATACAGCTAGTCTGACTTCTTCAGGAGAAGGCAAAGCAGTGGGCAATTTGGTTATCAACACTAGAGACAACATTAGGAATAACTTCATCAACAAGACCCTTGTCTACACAATTGTTTTCAGAATAGAAGATATCTTGAAAATAGCTAACCACATGATCCTCAATCTGAGTTGCAGTATTAAGAATATCATCTCCATGTTTGAGCATACTCATTTGTTTTGCAACATTTCTGACTTTGGCCAATTTATTAAGATACTTTGTGTTTCTGTCTCCTTCAAGATGCCATTTAACTCTGGATTTCTCATGCCAATAAAGATCCTGAAATTGCAAGACTTTCTCCAAATCCAACTGAGCATTCTTTTCAAGTTCAAACAGAGAATCTGAATAACCCTGATCATCTAACTGATGCTGAATTGTATCAAGGTGATGCATAGCATTAGAAACCTTCAAATGCACATCACCAAAAATAGTCTTGTTCCACTCCTTCAACCTGGATTTGAGTAGCTTTTATTTCTGTGTTCTGACAAACATGGGTCAGCCATGGACGTAGTTTTCCATACCTCTTTTACTATATCAGTGCATCCTGGATGCGTAATCCACATTTTCATGAATTTAAAACTAGACTTATGCATAACAATGTCTCTCTTTTAAGTCTAGCAAAATGGGGGGAGTGGTCTGATTTACTTTTAGTTAAAGTACAACAAGATATGCTAGACCAAAAGCTAATCCATCTATCATTACAAATAGACCTATCTAGCCTCTTTTCAGTTAGAGCTCCACCTCTCCTACCATTAGACCAAGTAAACCTGATTACCTCTAGTGGGAAGATAAATAAGATTATTACTTGCAGTCCATGATTGAAAATCCTCACAAGATGACTTTGAGGGACGACCACTCCCTCTATATTCATGAGCACCCAATACAAGTGTTAAAATCACTACTGAAACACCGACGGAGGTTACGAGAATCTTGCAGAGCATTCAAATCTCTCCAAAGAGACCTTTTGTGCAAATAATTAGTAGAAGGATAGACTGCTGCCATACCAACTTCCTCGATTGTCAACCTTAACAGAGAAAGCTACAACCGAGTAGAAACCTCAATGATGGAGGGGCTCCAATCACTAGCGCAAAGACACCATAAATTGGGCTTTAGCTGGCCTCTATCATTAGAAGCAAAGAACTTCAGATTTATACTCTTCCAAAGCGTAGTAGAAACTTTATCAAGCATCATCCAAGGCTCTGATATGAACACAAAATCAGGCTTGTGAGAAAGACAAAGCTGCTTAAGAGTCAACCTTATAGAGGGGTTGGGAAAACCTCTTACATTCCAAAAAATGCACTTCATTTGGCAAGATTCAATGATCCTGCCCTAGATCGGGTAAGAGGAACTTCGTTTGAGGATTTTTATTTTTCTGCCTCAATTTTTTTTTTCCTGAGATTTAGTAAGAACCTTTTCAAAACCTTCCTCATTGAATTTCCCATGTTCAGCATTTTTAATCCTTTGATCTTCATCAACTATGTCATTCCAATTTCTATTCAACACAACATTCACAACATGTAAAATAGAACAGTGAAATTTTGAGCCATATCAACAACCACTTTTGAGGAGGATCCAATAAGAGGGGATTTAACTGGGATGCTAGAGTATCCTTTACACAACCATTCGAATTTCCTGTCACCTTGTGGGATTGATTTAAAGTCTCTGCTGAACCGAGTTTTGAGATGCATCCATCCCAATAGAATTACCACTACCACCAGTGCTTGAATTCACTGCCTTTATCTGTTGAACCTGAAGCCAAACTCCTATCCTGACAAGGAGAAACTTCCCCATCAAAAACAGTTTCAATAGAATCATCATATTCAAATTCCGATCATCAACAGGCAGAGGAATATCATTCCTCACCATAACCGGGGACACATTTCTTCTAATATCCACATCTATAACCATTTCAGGCCCCATAACTGGATCAAAAGCAGGAGTAACAGCATCTGCTTATTAGTTACTTTCAGAGCTAGTTAGAGCAAGACTTGTTTCACCTTGCACAACCTCCGCAAAAATGCCTTTTCCCTTATCAATTGGCACTTTTGGCTTACTCACTAGGAGAGGATCAATATGTTCTTGATGATCTTTTTCAGTTACCTTTGGGACATAGCGAGAGAGACCACTTTCTGGGTCCTAAGTTACCTTTAACCTCATCGGCAGATCTAACCTTTTGCAATGGGATAAAGTATGCCCAATTATAGAACAGTGAGAACAAAACATAGGAAGTTTTTCATATTCAATATTTACCAAGAAATCGAAATCATCCCTTTCTACCATAATTGTATCAGTCACCTGCTTAGCAAGATCAAGATCCACTAATACTCTAGCAAAGTGACCAAAGGACTTTTTAATCGCTGCATCATCCAATGACAGGGGAGTTCCTATGCCTCCAGCAATAGAGAATAATATCCTTGGTCTCCAATACTCTTGTGGAAGGCCATGGATTCGGATCCAACATTGAGTCTTGGATTGCTTAGCAAGGTTGGAGAGAAATCGGGGGTCCAAGAGAAGAGCCTTAGAAGACCCGGGTTTAAAGGCCAAGAACCAACAACAAGAACCTTGCGCAAATCCTCAATCGATGAGAAGGAAAACTATAAAACTTTCCCAACAGGATTAATTTCCATTGATTTAAAGGCTGCCATAACTGACGTAGCTTAGCTCGCAAGTCTTCTATCTTGTATGGAGTTTCACCTTTGAAAGCATTAATCTACCATGTAGTATATGTGCATTTTTTTTATAAATCTGTTCAGTGTATATAAATTTTGTCAATTTATTATTTTGTGTTTTTATTCCAAATCCATTATGAAATTTTTTGTTTACATGTGGTCTGTGTTGTTTCTCGCTAATTGCGTAAATTAATAAATGAATTTAATTAAGAAAATAAATTCGCCAATGACAAAACTTAGTGTTGATAGGATTTAGTTAGAATAGGATTAAATAAGCGGTTAAAGTTTGTTTCCTCCCGTATGTTCTGAAGCGATGATGGACGGATTCTGGCTAGCTCATGGAGATCAATTAAGAGTGATGGAATGGACATGCAGACGTAGTTAAAAATTGAATTAATTAATAAAATAATTACTACATAATTAGTAATTATTTTTTTACGGAATAATTAAATTAGTTAAAAGATAATAAAATCATTAATTTTAAATAAAGAGTAATTAAATGTAAATATTTGAATAAACCAATCTTATGGGAAGAATTACTAATTATTATTTAAGTAATTAACTAATATACTAATAATAAGTTTGAAGACTTGATATCATAGGACTTTAAATAGTCAAAATAACGTAATAAATTGGGAAGAAATAAAAGATATTTAAATAACTAATTTCTTAAAGTAACTATTTAAGCAAGCAATTAACTAATATACTAATAATAGATTTTAAAACGATATTTAAACAGTCAAGCAAGCAAACATAAGTAATTAACTAATTCAATAAAATGTTTTATTAATTATAATTAAATTAAAAAAATAAATGATTTAATAAAGTCTTAGACAAATAATTATGCAAATTTTTTTTTGGAGAGCTTTGTTTATGATGATGGCTTAATCGTGTGTGCTTAATTGTTCGCTATCACAGTCAAACTTTATGCAAACTATCCATGTTAATTAAAGTTTTATTTTAGTTTAGAGTTTAATTAATACGTCTTGGAGAAAAAACCTTACTTACCATTTCCTCGGGTGGTTCAATATTATTGAACATGTGTCTCATGGTCATGGTATCGCCATTTTATTGAATCTTGAATTGTTCAATTGGGACATTTTGGGAAGAAACTTCTTCTCTACCGCTATACTAATTACTTGTTGATTCTCAGTCGAAACAACAGTTGATGAAATTCTTTGGTTCGATGGCGCTTTCCTTTGTTCTCCTGTCCAACTTGATTGCAGACTTCCACCACGGCCAAGTCGTATACCAGAGACTGATGCAGCCAGCCAAATTTCATCGCCTATAAGATGAGAAGTAATGAGTAACTAGTATAATACAGAAAAAATTTCTCAATGGGATAAGGCCATACCTTTTAAAGAAAAGGGAGCTTATCTGTCATGTAATCATGCTTAAATATAAGTCAATTTATCCGAAATGCGTAAGAATTGTATATTATCCTTGAACCGTATTGCGTATGATAGAATGAGTTTGGAAGACTAAGTGTCTCAAAACAATCATTTGTAGTTGGAGCCGAGGAGTTTATATCCAAAGCCGAAACACAGGGGATTACGCCGGGCGAGGGGATTAGATCTCCATGCATAAAGGTCCAATTTGCATACAAAGGTTTTGACTAATGATGAAGTGAAGGTACA
>CM061068.1:114206882-114255882 GCA_030762895.1 Sophora flavescens
ATATCTCTTCAATGATTCCAAAGTATGAAACGGATGCCATAACAAGGTTTTTATCTTTCGAACTAGAGAAATGCATGGACTCAACGACGACCATAACCCCACTGTTTTGCATAGTACTTTTGTCATCCTGGGACTTTGTATAGAAGGAAAACTTATTGATATCGTACCCACTCCAGCATATGACATCAAAGTTAGGCCCCTGTGCTAGCCATTTTAATGTATCAGAAGCAATATCATCCTTTGCAATTTTTTCTTTAAACCAGTTCAAGAAAGTCTTGTTATGCTTGTTCAAACACCATTTTTCATTCATTCTAGGGTAAGTTTCATTGATGATGCTTTTGTGCTCACATAAGTATGGTTCAACCTCATCAGTGTTATTCAATATATACAAATGAGCTTGAAGCACTTCCTCCCGATCCATGCTCTTAACAGTGATACCTCGTGTACCCTTACCATCATAGCTTCCTTCGTGACGAGACTTCGGAAGCCCTACAGGTTCCGCTTCTGACATATAGTCTGTACAAAACTCAATAGCTTCTTCTACAACATGCCTTTCAACAATAGATGCTTCGGGACGGTGTAGATTCTTCATATATCCTTTGAAGATCTTCATGTATCGCTCAACCGGATACATCCACCTTAAATAAACGGGGCCGCACAATCTAATCTCCCTCACTAGATGAACAATCAAATGAACCATGATGTCAAAAAATGAAGGTGGAAAATACATCTCCAATTGGCACAAGATAATGGCTGCCTCATTTTCCAAGTCATCCAAATTTTTAGTGTCAATGACCTTTCTACAACATTGAAGAATAAGCATAACCTAGTAATGGCATGTCTGACTTTTTTAGGCAATATGTCACGAATGGCCATCGGTAGTAGTTGTTGCATCAAGACATGACAATCATGAGACTTTAAGCCAACTAATTTGAGATCTTTCATTGAGACAAGTCTTTTGATATTTGAAGAGTAACCCCGTGGCACTTTGACTCCCGTAGACTTTCACATAAACTTCTTTTCTCTTTTTTGATAAAGTATGACATGCTGGGGGCAAATAAGTCTTCATATCCCCGACTTTATGTGGAGATAACTGCTCTCGTATACCCATCGCAACTAGATCCAGACGAGCATTCACACCATCCTTTGTCTTGCCTTGAATGTTGAGAAGTGTTCCGATTAAACCGCCACACATATTTTTCTCCACATGCATCACATCAATACAATGTCTTACATCAAGCTTGCACCAGTATGGAAGATCAAAGAAGATCGACCTCTTCTTCCATATTTTCTTCTCGGTAGGCTTCTTCTGGGTCTTCCCATAGATAACATTAGTGTTGTTCACCCTTTCATAAACTTGCTCTCCAGTCAAGGCCACCGAACAATTTCATTCTCCGGAAGTCCATTGAAAGCTTTTCTCAATCTACGATAAGGATGATTACGTCGGAGAAATCTCCAATGCCCAAGGTAAACTGTCTTCCTTCCATGTTGCAGTTGATGGTAACATGTGCCTTCTTCACATATTGGACATGCTTTATGCCCCTTAACACTATACCCACACAGGTTCCCGTATGCTGAAAAGTCATTGATGGTGCAAAATAACCTGGCACGCAATCTGAATGTCTCAAGGGAATACCCGTCGATCACATCAACGCCTTCATCCCACAACATTCTCAAGTCTTCAATCAAGGGACTCAGATAAACATCAATATCATTTCCTGGATGTTTAGGATCCGAAATCATCATACTTAACATAATGTATTTGCGCTTCATGCATAACCAAGGAGACAGGTTGTAAATTAACAGGAGAACAGGCCATGAACTATGAATACTACTTAAGTTTCCATATGGATTCATTCCATCGGTATTAAGTCCAAGCCTGAGGTTTCTGGGCTCATTGCCAAAATCCGGAAACAAACTATCAATTCTCTTCCATTGCAAAGAATCGGTCGGATGGCGAAGCTGTCCATCACACTTCCTCTCATCTGCATGCCATCTAATGTTCTTTGCAACATTTACATTAGCAAACAATCGGTTGAACCGCGGAATCATGGGAAGATACCATAACACCTTCACAGGAGGACCTTTGGTGACCACATCACAACTAGAATCACCATCCTTCACTTTGTAACGTGATACCCCACACCTGGGGCACTCGTGCATCTCTTCAAACTCTTTCCTGTACAATATGTAATCATTGGGGCAAGCGTGTATTTTATTATACTCCATACCCATCGGACACAATATCTTCCTCGCCTCATAGTTTCGAGATGGCAATGTGTTGCCTTTTGGAAGCATGTCTTTCAACAACTCAAGCAATTCGATAAAGCTTTTATCGCTCCACCCATTTCTCGCCTTCACATTGAACAATCATATCACCGTTGACAACCGTGTGAAATTAGTGCACCCCGGATACAAAGCCACTTCCGCATCACTGTACAAAGTATGATACACATGTGCGTGCCGAAAAGACTCTTGCCCAACATCATGGATCATGTCCTCTAGCCCATCGTCCATTTCCACGTCATCAACTTCCTCTCTATCCAACACCCTCGGCCTGTCTAACGATTCACCATGACATATCCATGTTGTATAACTCTTGCAAACCCCCTCACAAATAAGATGATCACGTATCTCCTCGCCTTCTAGTCGCCCTCTCATTCAAACAGTTAACACAAGGACAATAAAACCTTCCGTTACCACTATCAGGAGAATTTGTTTTTGCAAAATGTAGAAAATCTTCCACTCCATTATCATACTCATCACTTGTCCGTCTAGCATTCATCCAACCGCGATCCATGACTAAACCAATAACTTCGTACTTAGTCCAACATATTCATCAACCACTTCTTATGACAGGGTGTGGCCCTATCCCATTCGGAGAAGAAACTTTTTCAACATTCGGTTAACAGTTAGTCCTTAACTCTCATGCTCATGCTCGACGAAATTTCGGTAACATTTCCCTTCGGTCTCCGACGTACATGACTTGAATGCGATGACATCCACCATGATAAAGTATGCACCCGGAGAACGAAAGGAAATGTATCAATCTGAACTTTCATCAAGTATATAACATTAGAATCAATGAATAACTATTTTAACTGAATGAAGAAAAAGTTTTTTCCCAAACTGTCCAATTTTGGACAATTCAAGATCCAACACAATGAGCGGTACATTAAGCACGTACACGTGTGCTCATTAGTATTGCATCTCAAATGGGAAACTAAGGCTTTACTAATTAATTAACTTTAAGAAAAATAATAAAACACTCCAATCCCCAAGTACAATAGAAACAAAAACCAAACGAGAAAAATGGAGAGGAGAAAGCTTACCGGGTGAGGGAAGAACACTCAGCCGGAAACCGTAATGAATAATGAATATTCTGCTTAATATTCTGCTCGGAACTTGTATCGTAATAGTTTCAATAACAGCAAGTGTACCTATACAAAAAGAGAAGCACTTTGTGAATATCTTCATAACAAGACCAGAATAACAAGTTCACAACAACAATTATGTAGCTTGATCAGTATAGGAGCATAAATACAGAAGAACTTCGACAGAGATAAATCACACACATACATATAAGAAATAGCTAACCTTACAGTAGAAAATCCAAGTTGATGAACACATATAAGGCTGTATACACATATAAATGATTTAGCAGGTAGAATGATAAATGAAATCTGGAGCTCAAAATTTGATTACAACCCAGAGGAGATACTATTTGGTATGAGCTAGCAAAACGCCATCTTTGGTATTTCCTTATGTAGTTGTGTAATCAGAGAATGTCTATCTGGCTTTCAGAAATCCTTTGCAACTCATATGGAGAGTGGATACCATATAATTAGGAGGAACAAAAATTATCCATTTTGAAATCTTGCACTGACATATAGGTAGATAAAAAGGAAATAAAAACATAGAATATTGAAAGAAAATCATGGACAATGATATATCCTAATAAAGCCATAATAGCATAGATTTTTTTAACAAAATGGAAATATTTGAACTTCATATCATGATCTTGAAATCATTGAATTGCTTCTTCCATTGGGTACCAGAAAACTCAATCCATTCAATAAATACACCAGTATCTTTTTTTTATATAGGAAATAAATATAGTAGTATCTCTTAACCTCTGATATTACGACGGCCTAATCAAGCTAACTAACCCCCAATTCTCCATTGGTTCCTAAAATGCAGTACTGGTTATGGTGTTGATAGCTGGTTGGTTTTCCAATTTCGTTGGTTCACATTCTCATTCACTATCTACTCTGCTGGATTTGGTCTGCGGCTTACCCATTGGATGGTGTTTTGGTTGGGGTCCTGATTTTGGGTTTTAGTTTGCTGTTGGATATTACATTTTTATGTTGTTGCTCTATGGCTGTTTGTGTCTATTATTTTGTTATTTAGGCTATTTCCTTATTTTTGTTGGGGGACTTTGCTGGATGTTCTGTATTTGTTGGTTGAATTCTTTTTTGGATCTTGGTGCTTTTGGGGTTTTAGATATATTGTCAAAGTAACAGAATAATAGAAAATGCTGAAGTTATAGAATGACACCTTTTGTTTGTGGGTTGTCAAATTTAGTTTTGCAAGTTAGCAATATTTGAATAAACAACATACCATAAAATTGAAAGTGAGAAAAAGTGAGAAAAACTCAGCAGCAGAACATGGAAATTACGATTTATTTTAAAAATACTTTAAATTATTCTTAAATAATTGCTAGATATTTGATGTGCTTTCCTTTGAACTACCATGATGTGTAAATAGATTAAGAACTAAAATAGTTTGATTTTCTTATAGTTCACTTTTAACTTTTCAAAGATACATGTGTAAATTATGATAAGAACTGAAAGAAGACACCTCAATTCGAATGCCACAACCTCTTAAAAGGGCTACATTTCTATGTTCTTCCCTTCTGCAACACGTTTAGCATTCACAGGTTAAGAAACTAGTATTTTGGTTATTTCCTTGGACAGCTCATTTCTGTGTGTGTGTGTGTAATGATTTCTATAATTAAGTTTTAATTCTTCTGTTGTTTATATATCAACGTTTAATGTTAATATAACGATTAGGTTTTAATAATTTCAGGTTTTTCTTTAATGGGACGTCAGGGCGTCTCATTCTGCCTCCTCCACGAGCACCACCCCTGTCAACCACCACCACCATTTTCTCTGGTAGCCACCATTTTACCATTGCTTGTATCTAATTTTTGTGCATTATGTGTTTTTGTTTCAATTTATAAATTTTATTTTTGTATGTGTTTAAGGGCTGCCACCACCGACACTACCGTGAGCCACCAGCGCCATTGCCGCCCCCACCATCACTGTGTTAGGTTGTCTGCTCCTATAGGTACTGTGGGTTCTCTATTTCGGGGTATTAATTGTTAATTGCATGTTCAACAATGGATGTAATGGGGTTTTTTTTTTAAAAAAAAGTAAAATACTTGGCATGCAGAACCATCACTATGAGAACTGCTGGCACCCCAGAACCCACCAATCATCTATAGCATACCAAAATTCTATTAATAAAAAAGAGAAAAAATACAAATAAAATCATGGGGGGATGTTGACTCACCGGCAAGTGTACCGGGTCGTCGCAAGTAATGAAAACACGGTAAGAAGTTACCGAGGTCGAACACAAGGATTGGGCTACCGATTCTACCAATTCGCGAGAAATTCAATAAGTTCGGTTAAGCGAAGGAAGTTGTTGTAAGAGAGAGATTAATATTGCAATTCAAATATAGAATCAATTAAAGCTAAGGTTTTAAATTCAGCAATTAAAATATCTAGGGTTTCAAATCCACCTACCCAATCATGCATAGTACCCAAGTGATGATGTATTCCTCCCTAGGTTCAATTACAATGTCAACCGGACCCCCAATTTCTCCTAAATTCACAGCCGTGCGCAATAGGACGTATTCAACGATTTGGATTAATTACTCACCAAGTCTCATAATCCTAATCCTCGAATTCTGTTAATTCTTGTTCCCTATAAGGTTGCACTAATCTCCTACCCACTGTCGTGCAATATTCAATTAGTGATCCCAATTCAAGTTCTAAAACGCGAATCGCCGGTCGGCCTCAACACGTTTAACTAGTTAATCACGCTAGCATATGATCAACACAATAATATCAGAATTGAAAAAAACATTTATTGAGAGAAGGGGAGAAAAACATACATCACATGAACACTACACAGCCATGGGTGGCTTCATCGATCCCCTAGACGAGGGGATTAGTTCCTCATGTTCGTAACAACACACGAACAATCGGCAACAATCTCCATAATAAAATACTAAATGAAAAGAAAAGGGAGACGCAGCTCCAGAAACAAGGATTCGCTCTTAAACTGCTCTGAACAAGTGGAGTATCAAAAGTGTGTTCTCAATTCTGATCTGAAACAGCAATATATAGGGATTATGTTTCTTGTCCGCTCGCGGGGCGATCCTACTCTCGCGACGCGAATATTAGTTTTGGCGCGCATTCAAATTTGGACTCTCGCGAGGCTAAAGTATGCTCGCGAGGCGAATCTTCAGATTCAATCTGTCACAGCCGTGACCTACATCACGGCTAGGCCGTGATGGTCTCTGTCTTCCAGGGTCTTCAGACTCTCGCGAGGCGAGGGATCTCTCGCGGGGCGAGACTTCAAGCCTTAATCTGTCACAGCTGTGACCTACATCACGGCTAGGCCGTGATGGTCTCTGTCTTGCAGGTCTTCATTTTTCGCGGGGCGAGAATATTTTCGCGGGGCGATCCAGAAATGATGACTTTTGCTGCTTTGTTGACCTTCAGTCTCGCGGGGCGAGCATACACTCGCGGGGCGAGTGTCTCTAGAATTGCAATTTCCACTATTTCTTGACTTTCCTTGACTCCCGGAGCTTCACTTATTGACCTGAAAACACCAAAAGCAACCAAAAGCATAATTCTATCCAAAATAAGCTAAAAACTACACAAAAGACGCAAAACGAGTCAAAGTCCAACTTAGGAACAAAACAAGGCAAATTTGGGCGAAAACGAGAGTGAACTCGACTGATTGGCACATAAACCCTAGTTCATCTAGTCATAAAACTAGATAAGCCAGAGGCTTATCAAAACACCCCAAACTTAAACCTTGCTTGTCCCCAAGCAAGCTAAAACTCAAAAAGGACTCAAGACTTGGCAAGCCTAAAGGAATCAATCGATTTCGCACAAATTTCATGCAATCAATCAGTTTTTCTCCAATGATCTCCCCCCCTTTTGCATCAATGTAATCCCCACATTCATTTACTTTAAACATTTGAGAACTTCATCATTCATGCAATCATTAGTCTAAGTTGAGGATCAGGGTCACACACAAAAGGAAGATCACCAATTTCAAACAACTGCCTTCCTCACAAGGGTATGCAAAATTTCACTCATTCGCTCAAATTCGTCTAGGCTATCAACTTTTCACTCAATTTCACCTTTTAAGAGAACTTCCCATGAATTTGATTTTCATCTCAAAAATAGTCCCCACGAAAACATGCATGCAACATCAGAAGGTCTTTTAAAGGTTGTAATGGGGCCTGGCTCAGGGTAGGATTTTCAAGGATACTAGGCTTAAGTCCCTAGGAACTAAGAGAGCATGAGCAGTCGACACATATTCCACTCAAATTCCTTTTTCCATTTTTTCTTTTTGCCTCGGGTGACTACAACCTTTTTCCTTGCTATTTTTTTTTTCTGTTTGCCCCTTTTCTTTTGGCAATTTTTTTTTCAACCTTTATTTTTCTTTTTCTCACCCCCAATATGACACATCACCTTGTAGCCACCCCAAACTTAGTTCCTCACAACCATTCTCTTGCTACGCTTCCATGCTCTCCTAATCCTAAGATTGGGTTAACATGGTTTTTCAGATTTTGGCTTGTAATATAGGGTCATCAAGAAACAATAGGCTAATTAGGCTCAATGTGGCTAACTAGGGAACATGCATTCGGGATGGTTCTCTTTAGGCCAAGTAGCTAATTCAAAGAAAATTGCCTAAATCATTTGATGCAACACATAAACATGCAAACCATATAGAGATTCAAGCAAATTCGGGAAAGTGCAACTTAACAGTGATTCACACATTCAAAAACAGAGTTGGAGGCTCAAATCCTCACCTGGACATTTTGCAAATTGTTTGACCGAGATACGATTCCTAGTGTGTGCACCCCCTCACCCCAAACTTATCATAAATCAAGTAATCACAATAAAATTCTCAAAGTTCAATTTTCAATTTTTCATATGGGGATCAATTTTTCTAATTTCAGATCCTAGGGGGAAATCATCAATGGTCAAATAATTCATGCAATCAGTTTATGCTCAATTTACTTAAAATTCAACAAGCTTGCTGACACGACATTCATACAACAACTCTTGATCTTCTCAAATTATTCAAGAGTGACAAACAAAAACAAAAACATAACAAAAACAAAACAAAAGTTAGGAGAAGAGAGGGATACCTAGCTTGGGTTGCCTCCCAAGTAGCGCTTGTTTAACGTCCCGAGCCTGACTCAAGTCACCCTAGAGGGTTACTCCGGAGGAAGAAACTGCTTGCCATGCCCTGCCTCAATCCGTTTCCTGTAGGCTCTTGCCCTTTCATATGCTCGCATGTTGTTCCCAGACAACTCATTTAAGTCCAGCATCCTTCTATAATCAGCACGAACTCTCCATTCCGTGATAGTCCCTTTTGGGATCAACTGGTTGTTTTTATTGACCACCACGGGTGTGCCACCTTTCAACTTCGGTGCTTTACCAGTCTTTTTCTTGCCCTTGTTGCTGAGCTCCTTCTTTGCACATTCTTCCCCTGGGAGACTCGGTAAGGCTTTCAACCACTCGAGATAGACCTCATCCCCCAAAGGGTCTTTTTCCTCACTGTCCCCATCATGGGATTTTACCAACACTTGAGCAAGTGAAGAACCATGGGCTTCTCTAGTTGCCTTTGCCTTAACAGTTGGATCCACCATATCCACATGATACACTTCCGTCCTCTCTGCAGGGTGCTTCATTGCTTCAAAGAGATTGAAGACTACCTCATCATCTTGCACCCTTAGAGTGAGTTTCCCTTGTCGCACATCGATCAAGGCACCCCCAGTGGCCAAGAAGGGCCTACCCAATATGAGAGGGACCTCGGCGTCTTCATCCATATCAAGCACTACAAAGTCCGCCGGAAATATGAGCTTGTCCACTTTTACTAACAAGTCTTCGACCACCCCATAAGGATATTTTATAGAGCGATCGGCTAGTTGGAGCGATCCGTGTATCCTTGAATTCTTTGATTCCCAACCTCTTCATCATAGAGAGGGGCATCAAGTTGATGCTTGCCCCTAGATCACATAATGCCTTCCCTACAGTCATCCCCCCAATGGTGCATGGTATCGAAAAAGAACCGGGATCCTTCAACTTTGGAGGTAGTTTTCTTTGAAGAAGGGCACTACACTCCTCGGTCAAAGCAACCGTTTCCTCATCCACTATTCTCCGCTTCTTGGTGAGAAGTTCCTTCATAAATCGGGCATATGATGGCATCTGTTCCAAGGCTTCCGCAAATGGAATGTTAATCTGAAGTTTTCGGAAGACATCAAGGAACTTATTGAATTGCTTATCCTGTTGAGGCTTCTTCAATCTTTCAGGATACGGTACCTTCATGTAGGGCGGGAGGTCTTGGGGTTCAACCCACTTCTTCTTTTGGAACTCTTCATCTACAAGTTTCAGCCTTCCCCCTTGCTCCGGTGCCTTGTCACTTACCAACTCTTCTTTCTCAGGTTGCTCTTCCTCGACATGTAGTTGTTCCGGGGCCTTGTCTTCCTGAGAACTAATTGCACCCCTGTTAGATTCTAACACCCTTCCGCTTCTAGTTGTTATGGCATTGCAATGGTTCTTAGGATTGTTCTCGGTATCACCTGGGAAAGTGCCTGGGAGACGCTCATTTAGTTGCTTCGCGAGCTGAGCCATCTGCGTCTCAAGATTCTGAATTGCCGACCCTGTATGAGTTGTCAACTTGTCAATGGCAGTATTTGTGTCGATTGACAATTTCTCCATTGCTGCACTCATCTTCTCAAAAGCCAGCTCCCACGGTTGTCTTCCACCATCTGTTATTTGCAATTGATTAGTCCCCGGAAAAGCCTGCTGGGTATTGCGCTGCTGAATTCCAATGTTCGGCCTCAGACCCTGTTGAGGTTGTTGCCAATTCTGTTGAGGATGTTGCTGCCCGGATAGACCACCACTAGCATTACTCCAAGTGAAACCCGGATGGTCTCTCCTCATATACACCCTATTCTGATTCTCGATCGTAGTCATTCCCTGTTTCTCTGATAATTGTTCTGGGGCACAGTGTCATAGAAGTTGTGGCATGAGTCCACATGTTCCTGAGGGAAATTTAGCGAGCAAATCTGAGTGTCATGATCTCCATTACAATTTGCACAACCCGGAGGCATTCCCTCATGTATCGCATTAACCCCCTTGTTCCCAGACAAAGCCTCATTCTGCATCTTCAAAAGTCTGTTTTGCTCTAAGATGGCTTCCATTGTCCCAGAACTGATTCCACTTGAGGTTTCTCTACCGCGGTTGTAATCATTATATGACATCTTCTCCAACAATGCCCATCCATCCTCAGCCGATAAATAGGAGAAAGAGCCGCCAGCTGCGGCATCACAATTCATCTGATAGCGTCCCCTCAACCCATTAAAGAAATGTTGAACTTTAGAGACCGGGTCAAAGAACGCTAAGGGACATTTGCTCCCAAGTTCTGTGCCATTTTCTCCCAAGTTCTGATGCTGTTCCTATCCAAGCTGTCAACCCAATCGCGAGCGACATCCCTAAGAGAGAGAGGGAAAAGCCGCAAGCGAAACTCATCTTGTGAGACTCCTCTTGTCTTCTGTAAGTCACAAGCTTCAAGGAAGTGAGTGATGTGTCTATGAGGGTCCTGTTTGCCACTCCCATCAAACTGATTCTCACGGATCCGGAATGTGACACATGCTTCCACTCAAGGAGTCTCAGTATTCAGGTTGCCCCTCACAATAGAAGAGTCACAATCTCCCAAGCTGGGTAGATCGTACTCGAAGAGAGGCTTGTAACGAGGAGGGGGAGGAGGAGGGTTTTCTTCAGCCATGATCTCTATTTTAATTGCTTCCAGCCTCTTCCTTTCTCTGGCCTTTTTTCTTAATTGCCTCTCGGTCCTGGTGATCTCTGAATCGAATAGCAAGTCCTCTTGTGAAAGGGTACCTCGCATACAAAAACACGGCAAGACCAAGTGGAATCAAAGAAGTAGAGAGAAATAATAAAGAAATAACAGAAAAATAAAAAGAAAAACAGCTTAACCAAATAATCAAATTCCCTAAAAATTAGGAAAATTGGTGTGCCAATCCCCGGCAACGGCGCCAAAAACTTGTTGTGACGCCGGCAAGTGTACCGGGTCGTCGCAAGTAATAAAAACACGATAAGAAGTTACCGAGGTCGAACACAAGGATTGGGCTACCGATTCTACCAATTCGCGAGAAATTCAATAAGTTCGGTTAAGCGAAGGAAGTTGTTGTAAGAGAGAGATTAATATTGCAATTCAAATATAGAATCAATTAAAGCTAAGGTTTTAAATTCAGCAATTAAAATATCTAGGGTTTCAAATCCACCTACCAAATCATGCATAGTACCCAAGTGATGATGTATTCCTCCCTAGGTTCAATTACAATGTCAACCGGGACCCCCAATTTCTCCTAAATTCACAGCCGTGCGCAATAGGCCGTATTCAACGATTTGGATTAATTACTCACCAAGTCTCATAATCCTAATCCTCGAATTCTGTTAATTCTTGTTCCCTATAAGGTTGCACTAATCTCCTACCCACTGTCGTGCAATATTCAATTAGTGATCCCAATTCAAGTTCTAAAACGCGAATCACCGGTCGGCCTCAACACGTTTAACTAGTTAATCAACACAAGGATGGTCTCTGTCTTGCAGGTCTTCATTTTTCGCGGGGCGAGAATATTTTCGCGGGGCGATCCAGAAATGATGACTTTTGCTGCTTTGTTGACCTTCAGTCTCGCGGGGCGAGCATACACTCGCGGGGAGAGTGTCTCCAGAATTGCAATTTCCACTATTTCTTGACTTTCCTTGACTCCCGGAGCTTCACTTATTGACCTGAAAACACCAAAAGCAACCAAAAGCACAATTCTATCCAAAATAAGCTAAAAACTACACAAAAGACGCAAAACGAGTCAAAGTCCAACTTAGGAACAAAACAAGGCAAATTTGGGCGAAAACGAGAGTGAACTCGACTGATTGGCACATAAACCCTAGTTCATCTAGTCATAAAACTAGATAAGCCAGAGGCTTATCAGGGGACATGAACCAAAACCCTTGACAAACATTATTTAAACCTATAATTAGGTAATCCAATCTTATTTCTATAAAAATCCTCACTGATAGAATTAGGAATAGTATTCCACCGGTGAAAATCAAGAAAAGAAAAACAAGAGAGGCAATTTTATCTGCACAATTATTGCCCTCTCGGTAGATAAGAGTAGATCTAAATCTGATTCTACTAGTTAACTGAATACAATTTTTCCATCTATTCCTAAGATGCCAAGGAACAATATCTATGGACCTAAAGGCCATTATCACCAACAAAGAATCATATTCTAACCAAAGGTTATGCCAACCCTTGTTAAAAGCAATTTCAGTAGCATATATGGCACCAAAAATCTCAACCTGTAATGAATGCTTAATTCCAAGGTTAACAGCAAAACACCCTAGAGAAGCTCCACTTCTATCTCTAAAAATTCCCCCACAAGAAGCCAATCCAGGAGACCCTCTTGCAGCACCATCAGTGTTGCATTTGATCCAGTAGCAAGGGGGAGGCAGCCAAAGAACTTCAATGATAGCCACATTTTTCCTCGGCTTGATATCCACTACAAAGGACTTGAGCAAAGAGAACTCAGGCATATTGGAACCAGAATGCCCTTTACTACAATTACCAGAGAGAGAGAGACATTGGCAACAATACAATTTAGAATGGATCTCAGCTCAATCTTAGTGTCATCAAACATGAGCTTATTTCGACAGAGCCAAATTCCCCAAAAACAATTGACAATGGTAGCTGAAACTACATCATGCACTTTAGGGGACCACTGTCTATCAAAAACTGAAATGATGGAAAGGATTGTTGAAGTATCAATTTGAAGATTCAGTTTAGAGCTAAGCCAAGTCCAAATATGATTAGCAAAAGGAAAATAACAAAACAGATGCTGAGCAGTTTCAAAATTGCTTTCACATAGACTACACATTGAAGTGATTATGCAGCCCCTATTTCTCAAATTGTCATTTATTGTGATCTTGTTCTGCATGATTCTCCATAACAGCAATGACATTGAATGTGGAATAGCCTTGTTCCAGATATGTTTTGTCCATGGAACAACAGAACCAGAGGGTCTATAAAAATGATAAGCTTCCTTAAATGATAAGTAACCTAAATCCAAAAGCTTCCATTTAAAAACATCAGCACCTGCCTCTACTGGAATTGTAACAGACTGCAATTTCTCTTTGATGGCAGGAAACTTATCCAGCAGGATATCGGGGATTTTCCAGTTTCCAACAATGATAAAGTCCTTCACAGTTGAGGATAAGTGTGAGTGAACATGAGGAGGGATATCTAGAGCAGCTACCATTGTGTCAGGAAGCCAAGGATCTGTCCGAAAGTTAATTGATGCACCTGATCCAAGCTGCCAAACACAGTTTTCTGCTATTTCTGAAATCTTATACTTTAGACCAGCCCAAATTGTTGAACTGATATGATATTGGATGAAGGATTTCTGCCTGACAACTCTAGCTCTTAACAAACAGGCCCAGTGTTGATGATTGCACAAACTGCTAGCATAATCTAAGAACAACAGCATCATTCACACTTCTGAGAGATCTTAGACCTAGACCCCCTTCACTAATAGGACTGCAAACCTTTTTCCAAGAAATTGTGCAGATCTTCCTATAATTAACATCACCAGACCAGATGAAATTTCTAATCCACCCTTCAACGGATTTTAACAGTCTTGTAGGCCAAGAATAAACTAGAAAACTGTATAGCATCATACCAAAAATGCAGGATTTAACAAGTTCAACTCTTCCATCAATTGATAGAAGGGATGCTTTCCGGGCAGCAAGCTTTGATTTAATTTTATCTGCAATTGGCTGCAGGTGGATTGTTCTAGGCTTTCCTTTATAGATTGGGATGCCAAGGTCCATGAAAGCGAACTTACCAATGGTAAAGCCAAGCATATCAACTCTGATTGCTTTCCTTCTAACAGAAATAGAAGCTGAATAAAAGGTGGATTTGCTTGGATTTATGATTTGGCCTGAGGCAGCACCATACCTTAGTAACAACTCCTTCAGAGCAAGCAAATTCTTCTGAGTACCTTTACAAAACAACATTACATCATCTGCATACAACACATGGGATGGAACCTGACTTCCTCTAGGGCCAGAGATAAGGGACAATTTACCATCAAGGACCAGTTTTGCAATTCCCCTACTTAGCACTTCTTCAGCTAGCCAAAATAGACTTCTTCAGCTAGCCAAAATAGCAAAGGGGACAATGGATCCCCTTGCCTCACACCTCTACTGCAAGAGAAGTATCCAGAAGGCTTTCCATTAACAAAAATTGACAGAAAAGCAGAATTAAGAATGGCCTTTATCCATTCACAGAACTTTTGGTCAAAACCAAAACAATTAATGACCTTCAACAAGAAATTCGAATCCAAGGTGTCAAAGGCCTTTCTAATATCTATTTTCAAGGCTAGGTTACCAGCAAAATTCCTCTTATCAATCATGTTGATAATTTCAGAAGTAAGACAAAAGTAATCAGTTATTTGTCTCCCTTGGATGAAGCCTCTTTGGTTAGGGGAAATGATATAAGGAGCTATTCTTGCAAGTCCGTCTGCCAACACTTTTGTGATGATCTTCAATTTAAAATTGGCCAATGCAATGGGCCTATATTCCTCAATCTTCTCAGCTTCAACTACTTTAGGAATTAGCACAACAAGATTTGCATTGTAGTTTGGGAGAATCCAACCATAAGCAAAGAATTGATGGATTGCCTTAAACACATCATCACCAATTGTCTCTCAGAAACTTTGATAGAAAAAGGTACCAAATCCATCAGGACCAGGGGCTCCATCATGATTCATGCCAAATACAGCTAGTCTGACTTCTTCAGGAGAAGGCAAAGCAGTGGGCAATTTGGTTATCAACACTAGAGACAACATTAGGAATAACTTCATCAACAAGACCCTTGTCTACACAATTGTTTTCAGAATAGAAGATATCTTGAAAATAGCTAACCACATGATCCTCAATCTGAGTTGCAGTATTAAGAATATCATCTCCATGTTTGAGCATACTCATTTGTTTTGCAACATTTCTGACTTTGGCCAATTTATTAAGATACTTTGTGTTTCTGTCTCCTTCAAGATGCCATTTAACTCTGGATTTCTCATGCCAATAAAGATCCTGAAATTGCAAGACTTTCTCCAAATCCAACTGAGCATTCTTTTCAAGTTCAAACAGAGAATCTGAATAACCCTGATCATCTAACTGATGCTGAATTGTATCAAGGTGATGCATAGCATTAGAAACCTTCAAATGCACATCACCAAAAATAGTCTTGTTCCACTCCTTCAACCTGGATTTCAGAAGCTTTTATTTCTGACTTAGGACAAACATTGGACAGCCATGGACTTAGTTTTCCATACCTCTTTTACTATATCAGTGCATCCTGGATGCAGAATCCACATTTTCATGAATTTAAAACTAGACTTATGCATAACAATGTCTCTCTTTTAAGTCTAGCAAAATGGGGGAGTGGTCTGATTTACTTTTAGTTAAAGTACAACAAGATATGCTAGACCAAAAGCTAATCCATCTATCATTACAAATAGACCTATCTAGCCTCTTTTCAGTTAGAGCTCCACCTCTCCTACCATTAGACCAAGTAAACTGATTACCTCTAGTGGGAAGATAAATAAGATTATTACTTGCAGTCCATGATTGAAAATCCTCACAAGATGACTTTGAGGGACGACCACTCCCTCTATATTCATGAGCACCCAATACAGTGTTAAAATCACCACGGAAACACCGACGGAGGTTACGAGAATCTTGCAGAGCATTCAAATCTCTCCAAAGAGACCTTTTGTGCAAATAATTAGTAGAAGTATAGACTGCTGCCATACCAACTTCCTGATTGTCAACCTTAACAGAGAAAGCTACAAACTGAGTAGAAACCTCAATGATGGAGGGGCTCCAATCACTAGCGCAAAGACACCATAAATTGGGCTTTAGCTGGCCTCTATCATTAGAAGCAAAGAACTTCAGATTTATACTCTTCCAAAGCGTAGTAGAAACTTTATCAAGCATCATCCAAGGCTCTGATATGAACACAAAATCAGGCTTGTGAGAAAGACAAAGCTGCTTAAGAGTCAACCTTATAGAGGGGTTGGGAAAACCTCTTACATTCCAAAAAATGCACTTCATTTGGCAAGATTCAATGATCCTGCCCTAGATCGGGTAAGAGGAACTTCTGTTTGAGGATTTTTATTTTTCTGCCTCAATTTTTTTTTTCCTGAGATTTAGTAAGAACCTTTTCAAAACCTTCCTCATTGAATTTCCCATGCTCAGCATTTTTAATCCTTTGATCTTCATCAACTATGTCATTCCAATTTCTATTCAACACAACATTCACAACATGTAAAACAGAATCAGTGAAATTTTGAGCCATATCAACAACCACTTTTGAGGAGGATCCAATAAGAGGGGATTTAATCTGGGATGCTAGAGTATCCTTTACACAACCATTCGAATTTCCTGTCACCTTGTGGGATTGATTTAAAGTCTGCTGAACTGAGTTTTGAGATGCATCCATCCCAATAGAATTACCACTACCACCAGTGCTTGAATTACTGCCTTTATCTGTTGAACCTGAAGCCAAACTCCTATCCTGACAAGGAGAAACTTCCCCATCAAAAACAGTTTCAATAGAATCATCATATTCAAATTCCTGATCATCAACAGGCAGAGGAATATCATTCCTCACCATAACCGGGGACACATTTCTTCTAATATCCACATCTATAACCATTTCAGGCCCCATAACTGGATCAAAAGCAGGAGTAACAGAATTCTGCTTATTAGTTACTTTCAGGCTAGTTAGAGCAAGACTTGTTTCACCTTGCACAACCTCCTGCAAAATGCCTTTTCCCTTATCAATTGGCACTTTTGGCTTACTCACTAGGAGAGGATCAATATGTTCTTGATGATCTTTTTTCCAGTTACCTTTGGGACATAGCGAGAGACCACTTTCTTGGGTCCCAAGTTACCTTTAACCTCATTGGCAGCATCTAACCTTTTGCAATGGGATAAAGTATGCCCAATTATAGAACAGTGAGAACAAAACATAGGAAGTTTTTCATATTCAATATTTACCAAGAAATCGAAATCATCCCTTTCTACCATAATTGTATCAGTCAGCTGCTTAGCAAGATCAAGATCCACTAATACTCTAGCAAAGTGACCAAAGGACTTTTTAATCGTTGCATCATCCAATGACAGGGGAGTTCCTATGCCTCTAGCAATAGAGAATAATATCCTTGGTCTCCAATACTCTTGTGGAAGGCCATGGATTCGGATCCAACACTGAGTCTTGGATTGCTTAGCAAGGTTTGGAGAGAAATCGGGGGTCCAAGAGAAGAGCCTTAGAAGACCCGGGTTTAAAGGCCAAGAACCAACAACAAGAACCTTGCGCAAATCCTCAATCGATGAGAAGGAAAACTTATAAAAACTTTCCCAACAGGGATTAATTTCCATTGATTTAAAGGCTGCCATAACTGACGTAGCTTAGCTTGCAAGTCTTCTATCTTGTATGGAGTTTCACCTTTTGAAAGCATTAATCTACCATGTAGTATATATGTGCATTTTTTTTTATAAATCTGTCTAGTGTATATAAATTTTGTCAATTTATTATTTTGTGTTTTTTATTCCAAATCCATTATGAAATTTTTTGTTTACATGTGGTCTGTGTTGTTTCTGCTAATTGCGTAAATTAATAAATGAATTTAATTAAGAAAATAAATTCATAATGACAAAACTTAGTGTTGATAGGATTTAGTGTAGATAGGATTAGTCAACGGTTAAAAATGTTTTTTTCCTCCCATATATACCTGCAGCGATGATGGAGCGGATTCTGTAGTAGCTCATGGAGATCAATTAAGAGTGATCGGAATCGTCTGTACGTAGTTAAGGTTGAATTAATTAATAAAATAATTACATAATAATTAGTAATTAGTTTTTTTACGGAATAATTAACATTAGTTAAGAAGATAATAAAATCATTAATTTTAAATAAAGTAATTAAATGTAAATATTTGAATAAACCAATCTTATGGGAAGAATTACTAATTATTATTTAAGTAATTAACTAATATACTAATAATAAGTTTGAAGACTTGATATCATAGGACTTTAAATAGTCAAATAACGTAATAAGTGGGAAGAATCAAAAGATATTTAAATAACTAATTTCTTAGTAACTATTTAAGCAAGCAATTAACTAATATACTAATAATAGATTTTAAAACGATATTTAAACAGTCAAGCAAACAAACATAAGTAATTAACTAATTCAATAAAATGTTTTATTAATTATAATTAAATTAAAAAATAAATGATTTAATAAAACGTTAGACAAATAATTATGCAAATTTTTTTGGAGAAAGCTTTGTTTATGATGATGGCTTAATCGTGTGCTTAATTGTTCGCTATCAATGTCAAACTTTATGCAAACTATCCATGTTAATTAAAGTTTTATTTTAGTTTAGAGTTTAATTAATACGTCTTGAGAAAAACCTTACTTACCATTTCGAGGTTCAATATTATTGAACATGTGTACTCATGGTCATGGTATCGCTCATTTTATTGAATCTTGAATTGTCCAATTGGGACATTTTGGGAAGAAACTTCTTCTCTACTGCTATACTAATTACTTGTTGATTCTCATTTGTTAAATAGTTGATGAAATTTTGGTTCGATGCGTTTCCTTTTGTTCTCCTGGTCCATACTTGATTGTGGTATCTTACCGCGGTCAAGTCGTATACCAGGAGACCGATGGGAAATGCTGCCGAAATTTCATCAGCTATAAGACGTGAGAAGTAATGAGTAACTAGTATAATACAGTGGTGAAAAAAATTTCCTCAAATGGGATAAGGCCATACCTTTTAAAGAAAGGGAGCGATTCGGTGTCATAGAATCATGTTTAAATATAAGTCAATTTATCTGAAAATGCAGAAGAATGAAATATTATCCCTTGAACCGTAGTTGGGTGTATGATAGGAATGAGTTTGGAAGACGGTGTCTGAAACAATCATTTGTAGTTGGAGTTGAGGAGTTTATATCCAAAGCTGAGAAACATTGTGATTATGCCGAAGAGGGGGGATTAGATCTCCATGCATAAAGTCCAATTGTACAAAGGTTTTGACTAATGATGAAGTGAAGGTACACCTATACCGACGTGGGTTCAAGCCTAATTATTGGATATGGACTGATCATGGTGAGGAGTTTCCGAATATTGATCTAAATGATGTCAGTGGTGAAGATCACGACATGGGTGCATCAGGCAGTGGATTGCACGACGACTATGTAGAACAACTCCAGTCAATGCAATGGGTGGTGGATGATTGTCTCGGGCAACGTGGGACTTTTGAAGTGAATGAGTCTGATGACATGGAAGAGCCTCCTAATGAATCGGTACAGAGATTCTACAATATATTGTTAGAGACAAATATGCCATTATTTGAAGGGGTGTCAGATTCAAAAATATTAATTTGTGTTAGGCTTTTGGCTTGCAAGTCCAATTGGAATGTCCCCGAGCAATGTTTGGATTTTTTTTGTAAAATACATCAAGATGTGACACCATTCAAAGAGAATTTGCGAAAAAGTTATTTTGATGTGCAGCGGTTGGTGTCGAAATGGGAATTGGGGCTAAGAGGATTGATTGTTGTCTGAACGGGTGCATGCTTTATTATGACAGTAGTTCGGGCACAAATGACAACGCATTGGAAGAATGTAAATTTTTTCAGACACCCAGGCACCGTGTTCTAAATAGTGATCGTAGTAAGAACAAACCAGTTCATGCGAAGGCAATGTTCTATCTGCTAATAATTCCAAGGCAAACTGTGGGACATATGAGGTGGCATTATGAAAATAGAAGAAGTACGGGCATTTTACACCACCCTTCTGATGGTGAAGCCTGGAAGCACTTCCATAGGGTGCACCCTGAATTTGCATCAGATCCTCGCAATGTATGACTTGGGCCGTGCTCAGATGGTTTTACCCCGTACTTCAGGCATCAGCCTCACCATATTCATGTTGGCTAACAATTGTTACACCATACAATCTTCCTCCCAAGATGTGCATGTCAAAACTGTATATGTTTCTGACTTGTCTCATACTGGGGCCATCTAAACCGTGAAAAAATTTCATGTACGTTGATTTTTTTTCCAAAATAAATTCAAAAAAAGAAAATAAATTGTAATTTAAATAAATTAAGTTTCAAAAATATACTCATATGGATGGAGAAAATCTTTTTCAAAGAGAAAAGGTCATTTGATTGATAAAGGATTTTATTCTAAAACGAAAAATAATTTAGAAAAGTGTTTTAGGGCGAAACTATGAGAAACAATTTTATTACTTTGGAAAGAAATGGGTTAGAAATGATTTTCAAGGATTTGATGGTTTTTCGAAAAAGAAATTTAAAAAGAAAATGAATTTGAGGAAAAATGACTTTCGTTGTGATTTAACATTTCATAAATGAATTTCATCGGAAAAGATTTTCTGCAAAAGGATTTTAAATTAGCGAAAACATTTCCGATAAAATTGGATAAGTTTCGGAGTTTTTATTTTTGTTATTTGTGTTTCACAGAACGAACAATTATGTTGAAATGAAATTGAGGAAAGAGATAAGGACCTAGATTGCCGAGATATCGGGCTAGTGTTCCTGTTGGAAAAATTTAGGAAAGAGATAAGGACCTAGATTGCCGAGAAGTCGGGCTAGTGATCATAATAGAAAGAAATTATAAGTCACGGATTTTAAAAATCCTACGTTGGTAGTGAAATGAATATAATACCTGAGTAAAGGTAGTCATGAGCTTTGAGCTCGACAAGGAAAGAACAAACGAAAAAGAAAAGCAAAACGAAAACAATTGGTTTACATGCATAGTCTAGCAAATGTGCCATTATGGCAGACATGCCAATCTGTATCGAGCTACAATCTACGAAGGGTGGATTGATAAATTGGATAGTTATGGACGAAAGATATGTTCTTGGGTCTTTGGGTCTATTAGGGAGATTCGTGCTCTAAATCCACAGAATGCTCGGGGCTTTGCAATCTTGGGTCGTGGAACTCAGTTACCCTGTATGGATGTACTTAGTAGGGAACTATTTAATATTATTTAGGTGAGACGTGATACCCTTGAACAATTGGGGATTGGACCTAAATTAAGAGACCGACCCAACGTGAAACAATTGTGTTATGGGGATTATTGCGGCCTATTTTGCTCGAAGAAGGGAAGTTACGATCTGCGGAGAATAAAAATCAAACTTAGATGATGGATACTGAAGTGTCATGTATTTTTACAAAATCGTGATGACTGTCGGGTATGAATCGCATTGTTTAGAATATTAGGATTGTCTTGATAATGTATATGATGTTATTTGTGTGTCGTGTATGTGGTTATCATGATGAAACTCATTTGTCGGTATATCACTCTTGTGTTATTTCTTGTTGGGTTTTGACTGTGTTGTCATTTATATTCGAGTACAGATGAATCACATGGGAGACCTGTCCTATTCGGGGATCCAGTCCATGATATTTGAGCACGTAGACTACGGTGACGCATGGGTGATACACCCAGGGGCCCGCAGTGCCACCTATACAGGCCCGGTGTGTACTACTAGGGGTACACTGGCAGCAGGACCGTAGAGACGCTCTCATAGTTTTAAGACTATCGAGATTCCACTACCCCCGATGTGGCTACTTCTGGGTTACTTAGTAGAGCAGGGGGATCTGGTGCATCATCCTCCACTTATCCATCCGCTCCATGAGGTAGAACCACTACACCTCCAGCACATATTATACTTGCTCCGGAGATTGACGAGGGGATCGAGGAGGATCCCATGAGGACAAAGAGGAGGTTCCTGAGTACCATCCTCTAGATGATGGTGTAGTCCCCGATGATGGAGCGGGAGCGGAGGTATCCTCACCGAATATTTCTATAGGTGGGGAGAACCATGGTGGTCTTCCCAACTGTTACCACTAGGTAGGACTTTTGGTTCAATTTTTGAGGTAGTGGTATTTCATCAGTTTGTATATTTGGCTACTAAGAGCCATCCTTTTTGAGTTGTGGTTCCAAACTACCACTACGTTATAGTTATATTTTTATTTATTTATGTTATGACTTTGGGAAATGACCTGTTTGTATAAAGGTACTGATGTAAATATTGATGATGCATATATATATATATATATATATATATATATATATATATATATATATATATATATATATATATATATATATATATATATATATATATATGATGTTTGTTTATATCGAAAGGAGAAAAAAAATTCATAACCATTTTTGAGTAAGCTTAAGTAACTAGAAAATATTATTTTTCGAAAGTAATCAACCTTTATGTAAGTTTTATTTTCCGCAACGAGTTAACCATGTAGCACCAAGGGGGGTGTTACACACTTTTCTTTTTCTCTTCTCCCATTTCCTTTTCACTTTCTGCGAATCACTCACCACTTTGCCCCTTTCTCTCGTGACCAGCCCCCACCACCGCACACCACCACCGCCCACAGCCCCTTCTCCCTTGCTCTCTCTACTCCCTACTCTCTGTTCTTTTCTCCCTCTCCCCCACTCTCTGCACCTCTTCGCGTGCGAGCACCATAACCTTTGCACCCCTCCTCCTCCTGTTATGCCTCCTCCACGAGCACCACCCCTATTAGCCGCCACCACCATTTCCTCTGGTAGCCACCATTTTACCATTGCTTGTATCTAATTTTTGTGCATTATGTGTTTTTGTTTCTATTTATGAATTTTATTTTTGTATGTGTTTAAGGGCTTCCACCATCGACACTGTCGTGAGCCACCGTCGCCACTGCTGCCCGCCACTGCCACTGTGTTAGGTTGTCTGCTCCTATAGGTACTGTGGGTTCTCGCTCTATTTTAGGGTATTAATTGTTCATTGCATGTTCAATAATAGATGTAATGGGTTATATATATATATATATATATATATATATATATATATATATATATATATATATTCCTTTGATTGAAAACATATTAGTTGTATATATGTGCATGTATTTTTTTTTTTATAAATCTGTCTAGTGTATATAAATTTTGTCAATTTATTAATTTGTGTTTTTTATTCCAAATCCATTATGAAATTTTTTGTTTACGTGTGGGTCTGTGTTGTTTCAGCTAATTGCGTAAAAATTAATAAATGAATTTACTTAAGAAAATAAATTCATAATGACAAAACTTAGTGTTGATAGGATTTAGTGTAGATACGATTAGTCAACGAGTAAAAGCGTTTTCCTCCCAAATATACCTGCAGCGATGATGGAGCGGATTCGGTAGTAGCTCATGGTGATCAATTAAGCGTGATCGGAATCGTTTGTACGTAGTTAAGGTTGAATTAATTAATAAAATAATTAGATAATAATTAGTAATTAGTTTTTTTATGGAATAATTAATATTAGTTAAGAAGTTAATCAAATCATTAATTTAAAATAAAGTAAATAAATGTAAATATTTGAATAAATCAATCTTAAGGGAAGAATTACTAATTATTATTTAAGTAATTAACTAATATACTAATAATAAGTTTGAAGACTTGATATCATAGGAATTTAAATAGTCAAATAACGTAATAAGTGGGAAGAATCAAAACATATTTAAAAAACTAATTTCTTAGTCACTATTTAAGCAACCAGTTAACTAATATACTAATAATAGATTTTAAAACGATATTTAAACAGTCAAGCAAACAAACATAAGTAATTAACTAATTCAATAGAATGTTTTATTAATTTAAATAAAATAAAAAAATGATTTAATAAAACGTTAGACAAATAACTATGTGAATTTTTTTTTTTGGAGAAAGCTTTGTTTATGATGGTTGCTCAATCATGTGTTTAATTGTTTGCTATCATTGTCAAACTTTATGCAAACTATCCATGTTACTTAAAGTTTTATTTTAGTTTAGAGTTTAATAAATACGTCCTGAGAAAAACCTTAGTTACCCGTTCGAGGTTCAATATTATTGAGCATGTGTACTCGTGGTCATGGTATCGTTCATTTTATTGAATCTTGAATTGTGCAATTGGGACAGTTTGGGAAGAAACTTTTTCTCTACTGCTATACTAATTATTCGTTGATTCTCATTTGTTAAATAGTTGATGAAATTTCGGTTCGATTCATTTCCTTTTGTTTTTCGAGTCCATACTTGATTTTGGTATCTTACCACAGTCAAGTCGTGTACTTGGAAACCGATGGGAAATGCTGCCAAAATTTTGTCAGCTATAAGACATGAGAAGTAATGAGTAACTAGCTAGTATAATACAGTGGTGAAAAAGTTTTTTCTCGAATGGGATAGGGCCATATCTTTTAAAGAAAGGGAGCGATTCAGCATCATAGAATGATGTTTAAATATACGTCAATTTATCTGAAAATGCAGAAGGATGCAATATTATCCCTTGAGCCGTAGTTGGGTGTATGATAGGAACGAGTCTGGAAGACAGTGTCTGAAACAATCGTTTGTAGTTGGAGTTGAGGAGTTTATATATCCAAAGCTAAGCAACATTGTGGTTATGCCGAAGAGGGAGATTTGATGTTCGTGCATAAAGTGCAATTGTACAAAGGTTTTGACTGATGATGAAGTGAAGGTACACCTATACCGAGGTGGGTTGATCAGCCTCTGACTCATCTAGTTTTATGGCTAGTATGACCAGGGTTTTGTGTTAATTATATCCCGTTTTTGCCCAAATTAGGCTCGATTGTCCTCAAGCAATGTTTTGAGTCCTTTAAGTAGTTTTAGGTTATTTTAGCCAGTTTTGATTCAAATAAAGCACTTATGGCTATTTCACTGTTTTCAGGTTAAGTTAGAAGTCAAAGGAATGAAGAAATAAGGGGATTTTCAGCCTGGAGGTATTCGCCCTGCGAGAGTTTTCTTCGCCCCACGAATCTGAAGTCCAGCCTGTGCAGAATTTTCATATTCTCTGGCTCGCCCCACGAAGAAGATCTCGCCCCGCGAGTCATCCAACCCTGAAAGTCAGAGACTATCACGGCTTACCCGTGTTGAAGGTCACGGCTGTGGCAGTTTTGAAGTTGAAGAGTCTCGCCTCGCGAGCAGTCATTCGCCTCGCGAGCCTGGAAGTCAGAAAGCATCACGGTTAGGCCCTGATTCTCATCACGGGCGTAATAAGAAGACCCTTCCAATTCTCGCCTCGCGAAGGTGTGTTCGCCTCGCGAGAATACCAAACGTTGAAGATTCGCGTCACGAGACAGTGTTCGCCTCGCGAGCTCGCGCAGAACTCACAGATATAAATTGCTGTTCTATGCAGATTGGAGAGTAGTCAGTTTTTATTTTTCTTTTCTGTAGTTAGATAGCTATGAATTTAGGTTTACAGTTGTGTTCCTTTTGTAATGGAGAGCTAGTCTCCTTGATTAATCTACTGTGATCGGGTTCGCACCGCCACTTGAGGTTTTGTAATTCCTATTTGAATTGCTATTCCTTTTCAATACTGTTCTATATGTTTCTGTTTGCTTAACTCAGATATGTATAGGATTAGTATTGATTTATTTCGATGATTGTACGTTCCTATATTTAATCGCGTTTGCTTAATTCGCGTGTGTTCAATCATGTTCGCTTAGTTCATGAGTGCTTCACCCCGTTTGCTTAATTCAGGAATAGGAACATATGTCTCGTAGCATTGGTTACGCTTGTTAATTGATGTTACAATCGAAAAGGGTTTAGAATCTGCTTAGGGCTTGGAATTTACATGAACCAATGATAGTGGGAAACCGAGAACAGTAGGTTAATCGTCCTTAGCATTTTTGATAATCCTTTAACTGCTTTGTTTTTATCGCTCTGTCTTTATTTTCTTTCCTTTATTTTATTTCATATCTAAACCCCCCAAAATCTAACTTTTTCTGTTAACAACAACCCAAGAGTCCTTGTGAGACGATACTCGAGTTGTCGCTTCCTAAACTACATTTTTACAAACCGCTCGATTTTTGGCGCGTGCGCGACAGCGCGACCATGGGTTCAAGCCTAATTATTGGATATGGACTGATCATGGTGAGGAGTTGCCGAATATTGATCGAAATGATGTCAGTGGTGAAGATCACGACATGGGTGCATCAGGCAGTGGATTGCACGGCGACTATGTAGAACAACTCCAGTCAATGCAATGGGTGGTGGATGATTGTCTCGGGCAACGTGGGACTTTTGAAGTGAATGAGTCTGATGATATGGAAGAGCATCCTAATGAATCGGTACAGAGATTCCACAATATATTGTTCGAGACAAATATGCCATTATTTGAAGGGGTGTCAGATTCAAAAATATTAATTTGTGTTAGGCTTTTGGCTTGCAAGTCCAATTGGAATGTCCCGAGCAATGTTTGAAATTTTTTTGTAAAATACATCAAGATGTGACACCATTCAAAGAGAAGTTGCCAAAAAGTTATTATGATGTGAAGCGGTTGGTGTCGAAACGGGAATTGGGGCTAAGAGGATTGATTGTTGTCCGAACGGGTGCATGCTTTATTATGACAATTATTTGGGCACGGGCGTTTTATGCCATCCTTATGATGGTGAAGCCTGGAAGCAATTCGAAAGGGTACACCCTGAATTTGCATCAGATCCTGACAAGGTATGATTTGGGCTGTGCTCAATATGGTTTTACTCTGTACATTCAGGCATCAGCCTTGACATATTCATGTTGGCCAATAATTGTTACAGTGTACAATCTTCCTCCCGAGATGTGCATGTCAAAACTGTATATGTTTTTGACTTGTCTCATATTGGGGCCATCTAATCTGAAGACCGGGATTGATGTATATTTGCAGCCTTTGATCAATGATATGAAGAAGTTGTGGGCTGGTGTGATGACGTGTGAAATTTCAAAGAAGCGAAACTTTATGATGAGGGCGGCACTGATGTGGACTATCAATGATTTTCCTACATATGGCATGCTCTCTAGTTGGGGGGGCTCACAGTAAATTGGCATGCTCCTATTGAATGGAACAAGGAAAGGCATTTACCCTAAGATATGGTGGTAAAAGTTCATGGTTTGATTCTCATCGTCGGTTCTTAGATCATGATCATCCCTTCCGAAGGAATATCCGAGCTTTCAAAAAGAATCAGATAGAAGAAGAAGGTCCATCGCCTTTGTTGACTCCTGAACAAATTTGGGGTCGGGTTAGGGATCTCCCAAAAGTCACTGATGCTGGTGTGTCAAAATTACCGGGGTATGGAGAATGGCATAACTGGAAAAAACAAAGTATTTTTTGGGAACTACCTTACTGGAAGGATAATATGTTAAGACATAACCTTGATGTGATGCACATTGAGACGAATTTATTTGACAACATTGACGAAAGGATTTGGATCTGAAGCCGCAGTCAAATGGAAAAATGGTCAAACCAAAAGCTTGTTACACACTAACCGCCGATGAAGCAAAGTCTATTTGTCGGTGGTTGAAAGAGCTTAGGACGCCTGATGGTTATTCCTCTAATTTGGCACGATGTGCTGATGTAAAAACGGGGAGGCTTCATGGGATGAAAAGTCATGATTGTCATGTATTCATGGAGTGTTTGCTTCCTATTGCTTTCTGTTCGTTGCCCCCGCATATTTTGAACCCGCTTATAGAAATCAGTCATTTCTTCAAAGATCTATGCTCTGCAACTTTAAGGATGGATGGTCTAAGGAGGATGGAAGAAAACATTCCAATAATTCTGTGCAAGTTGGAGAGGGTATTTTCCCAGGTTTTTTTTTATCCAATGGAAAATCTCCCTGTCCATCTTGAATATGAAGCAAGGCTTGGTGGACAAGTGCAATATAGGTGGATGTATCCATTTGAAAGGTAATATTATTACATTTGCACATTTAAATAATTAGCGTCCCTTGAATAATGACTTGTCGCTGATGTTTTTTTTACTTAGATTCATGGGCGACTCTAAACGATATGTTAAAAACAAGGCTAGGGTTGAAGGATCAATCTGTGCGTCTTACTTACACCGTGAGACAACCTATTTATGTTCCCATTATTTCAAAAACTTCATGTTGGCACCAAGAAATATTAGGAACGAGGTAGATGCTGATAATTCAGGGTATCCTTATATGCTATCCGTATTTAACCTTCCTGGTCGTCATGCTGGCAAGGAGCTTACTTACTGGTCAAGGGATGAGGAGTTTGCATTGGTCCATGTTCATGTCTTGATAAATTGTAATGAGGTGAAACCATAGCATGAGTAAGTTTCAACGAATTATTTGTGAAATAATCTACCGTATGTTATATCAATTTCTTTGTTAACACATCATACACATATTATTTGTCAGTGTGTTCCTGCAAATTAATCAAATAAGTGAACAAGGTGCTTCTGCTTGTACACATGCAGATATTCCTAAATGGTTCAAGCAACAAGTAAGTGTCATATAACTTAGCAAACATTATCAAGCATTATTTCTAATTGAAAATTAATTATTTAATATGACTTATATATTTGTAGGTGTATCAGCAACCATTAAGTGTGACAAATCATCACTTGAGAGATTCAGTGTACGAGCCTTATAGCCGTGTTAGATCATGGCATACGTACTTCGTCAATGGTACAAATTCTACACAGATTAATGAAACATGGGCAAAAAGACAATTACTAGCGGGGTTGTCATACAGGGTGAAGGTAGTGGTGATTTCTATGGGGTCATAAAACATATATACGAGTTACAATACAATACTACTACTTATGCTAAAAAAAGTAGTGTTATTTTATTGTAACCGATTTGATCCACCGAGGATAGGCACAAAGGTGGATCCCAAGTATGGAACTATGGACATTCGCATTGCCGGAAGATATCAACATTTTGATCCGTTTATAATTACCCATAATGGAAAAACAAGTTTATTATGTGCCTTATCCAGCAATGAGAACGGACAAACGAGGTTGGTGTGTAGCTATCACAACCAAGCCTAGAGGTCACATAGAAATCGATAATGCAGAGGATTAGACGCTCTTCCAGGCGGATGAATCATCACATGTCAATGAAGTAATTAAGGTCGAGCGTATTACTGGCATGTTGGGCTTTAAAGCTGATGGAGAAGAAGTGGTCATTGGTAATCTATCATCGATGCATGCATCATCAAAGGAAGAAATCGAAAGTTATGACTCAATGGAAGAAGTTGAAGAGTCGGATTTAGAATCAGATGACGATACCGAGTCTGAATAGGAACTTTACTGTTAAGTACTTTTATTGTATTTAAATATTTTAAATGTAAGACTTGACAAATTATATGTCACATACTAATAGTTATATATGTGTATTTTGATTAATTACTAGATATTGTTTGATTTAGTATATTTGCATTGTTTCATAATTGTCCTATAAAAATAGATATGTCAGCATCAGGAGGACAACCGACCTGCCCGCCACCGCCTAGCGGTGATAAGGGGAAGAGGAAGAGTAAGCGGGGACGATACATCGTCAAGGATCCCGTGCTAGCTTTTGCTGCTGGTGGTTCTTCCGCACCCACCCCCATCCTTTCTGCACCCATCCCAGCTGCACCTACCCCGACCCCTACAGGAGCCTCCCCCACCCATTCTACACCCTCCCTGACCCACACTACACCCTCCCCGACCCACACTACATCATCCTCGACCCATATTGCACCCACTCGCTTCCGTCCACGACGCTCACTTGCCGGCTACTCGTCGCCCCCTATTGCACCCACACCACTCCCCCCCCACCACCACCACCATCTGCTGTGCCAATCAAACAGTCAGCATGATTGTCGTTTATGCCGGCTCTCGGGATGACGCCACATCTGGACACGGGCATTCCATCCTTGTCATCCGTACCCCAGTATGATCATGGCACTTCATTGTCTGTACAGCAGTCGGCCGCACCGGAGGCACCTGAGTGGGCCAGGATTCCCACACCCGAGGATCGACAATGGATCCGGCCTGTTGGTGGAGCGTAAGTATTGTTGGATCGAGGAATTTGATGTTTGTCATATTTTTGACTTTTTAAAATTATAAACTTTTTGGGTTCATCCCATGGATCAAGGAACGTTACGTTCCCCATCATGCAGTAGTATTGTCGTTTTGGCCATCGTGGGGGACGATACTGCAGGAGGATAGAGATCATATCTTTAGACGATTCGGGGTAAGTTGTTTATTATTTCCTGTAATTTTATATTTGTATTCCATGCATTTTATATATTTTATTTTATAACTTTAATTATACTTTTTCCTTGTTAACAGGACCTTGTGCACTGGCACCCGAAGCATACCTCAGCGATAAGTGAAATCTTTGAGGAGATAGAAGGTCGTAGGCTGAGGGACATGCTTCGGGAGCATAGGGAGAGCGACATACAAGGGGATTGCATCGGACCCAACATCAGGGCCCAACTATGTGCCTGTTGGGACACTCCAGATTACAAGTTGGAGTGTCAACAGGCAAAGAGGAATCGAGCTTCCGAGAAGGGTGAGAACCTACACACGGGTTGTTCGATTAACCACATGCAGCATGCCATTAACATGGTATGCATATGTAAATAATTTTATTTATAAACTTTATATTTTTAATAATAATTTATTTTATAATAAACTAATTTTATTCGTGTGTCATTTGCAGGCAGCAGAGCTTGGGCGATCGGTTACTGTCCCAGCGGTCTTTACACAGACCCATATACGCGGGGAGACCGGCGAGTTGGTTGATGAGAGGTCCAAGCGGACTGTGGTGAGCTTTACTCTTTTATTTTTTTACATTTTTTTTACGTGTTATTATTATAATTTAATAATATAATGTTTTTTATTTATTGATCACAGGAGGAGTTCATTACCAGGTTTAGTCAGGTAGCGTCTGAGGCTGCCTCTTGCACCGATGCCTCGGATCCATCCCAGCTGGACCCCGCCGAGGCTGAGCGACTACAGACTCAGGTGTGGGTTGATGTGGCCGACGGGAAGAAGAAGGGGCAGATTTATGGTACTGGGAGCCTAGCTCGTACCATCCATCGGGGGACACCGAGCTTGATGGTTTGGGAGCCTGCATCCTCCAGCTCACAGGACACGGAGGAGGTGCAGCAACCGAGGCAGGAGGTGCAGCAACAGAGGGAGGCGAACGAGCGCATGAGGCAGCAAATGCAGGCCTTCTCTATGGTGATGACCGTTGTGCTCGATGTGCTCCCACCAGAGAGGTCACAATGCTCTGCAGGTGATCCTCCAGACCAGCCAGGCCTCCACTTCGACCGATCCACCTCCGCAGCAGCAGGATGCCGGAGTGTCTTCTCCGCCGCAACCTGATAAACATCTGACGCCGGTGAACTCCCCCCGCCATGACGACGATGAGGGTTATTATGATGATGGTTATTACGATAGTTATAGTTGTAGGACTTTGTATCTATAGGGTTATTTATGTATGGATCGATATTGTATTTGTTTTATGTTTCAATTTAATTTAATTTATTTTTAAATTTTATTTGTAGTTTAAATTTAAATTTAAATTAATAAAATAATAAAAGATTATATTGAATGAAATAAAATAAATTAATAATTAATAATTAAAACAAAAATAAATTTTAATAATAAAAAATAAATAAATAAAAATTAAAATAAAATAAAATAAAAAAATAATATTTAAAACAAAATAAAAAATTTAAAATTAATTAATTTTTATATAAAAAAATAAATTACGATTACCGACAGACAATTCTGTCGGTAAGGTTTGTTCTCTATTACCGACGGAAAAGTCGTCGGTCATGTGGGTTCCCTATTTCCCACAAAAATGTCATCGGTAAGTCTTTTAGGAATTACCGACTGGCATTTCCGTCGGTAGTTGGGCAACCCCTCTGACAAGTTACCGACGGTTTTTTCCGTCGGTAATTACTGACGGATTGCCCACATCCATCGGAAATGCTTACCGATGAGCTCATAACCGACGGATATGGGTCTGTCGGAAATCCGTCGGTAACCTGCCATTATCGATAGCTTTTTGGCCTTTCCGACGGCTTTTGGCCGTCAATAATCAGAGTTTTTTTTTGTAGTGCCACTAGGGTTTGAGAAGCCCTACACATGTTAATAGTCATACTCTATGCCCATTTTCCCAATAATTGTGGTTTCTTCCCCCTCACCTGACAGTGCACGCTCCCCCGTAAAGCTGTAGAACGTGTCCACACTACCGGCACGAACTTCTACACGCTTTCCAACAACATCGACAAATGCCACCATCTATACCAATGCATCCATCATTCGGTTTTCCGTCCCGATTACACGTACGGGTATCACATTTCACCGGAAACACGGAATATCAACATAATCAACAATAGGTTCCAATCAATGAATCGATTTGAATCAATACACAAAATCGAAGGAAAAACTTATGAGACAGCATCTGGACTTAGACGAAGTCGGATTCAAATGTGAGCTCAAGAATCCATGGGAAAAAGTACCAAAACAGGCTACTGTGCGAGGTCCACATCTCTAGTTATCGACCTTTACTTACAAATATGAACGGTGAGAACATAGAACGACCAGTCCTAAACCTTCTCACAAAGTTTCAACCCGATCCAACGGTTAATAAATCTTGGATGGTAGTTCTATGGTGATAGGTTAGGTGGTATGCGGGATGAGTTTCTCACCCTCTAGGTCCACTGTGCGAGTTTAGTATCTCACACTATGGAGATTGGTTAAAAAATTTGACTGTTGGATATGAAGAACCACAAGTATTGAAACTTTTTATCAAATGTCATCACAATTCAACGGTTGAAGAATGTTTGGCGACGATTTCACTACGACTGATCCAACCAAGGTACCCATATTCTTTTGGGTCCTTTTTTGTTAGTTCTTGAAGTTTGTGAAAACTTCTTTCTTATGTGAATGCATTTGGACGTGATATGCCCAGCTTTTCCACAGCTTTTACAGCTATCCTTATATGTATTAACTTTATCATAAAGAGCTTTAGGATTTTATCCTAAGATTTTGTTAGATATTTTATGATGTACCTGGTTAGTGAATCCTATACCAGTTTTATCAAGAGAGGGTTTCTGACTTCCTAATAGTTTAGTCAGATTATCCCTACCATTGACAAAACGAGCAAGATTGGAGGTGAGCTCTTCTACCTTCTATTGAAGTTTGACAACTTCTTCAGACTGTGACGTCTCAACTACGATCTCAGCTTTAAGCTTAATGTTTTCCCGAGACAGTTTGTCACACTCTTGAGTCTTATGTTCATGCTCTTTTAGGAGTTTCATATATTGTCTCTTAAGTGTTCTGGATGCCTTAGTTAAATAGTTAGATTCCTCAATCAATTCATCATAGGAATCTTGCAATTCCTTAAGATCAGAAATTACCTCTGAGTCAGAATCAGCATTTGCCATTAGGCAAAGATTTGCTTCCTCGCCTTATGCATCCTCATATGATGAACTTCCATCAAGATCTTCCCATGTTGCCATCATCCCTTTCTTTTTCTTTTTATAGAACTTTTTGAAGGGTTTCTTTTGTAACCGAGGACATTCAGATTTGATATGTCCCGGTTTCTTACAATCATAGCACACGATAGGACTCTTGTTAGAACTGTTGTTTGTTTTGAAGTATTTTTCTTTATTGAACTTCTTGAAAGGTTTATCCTTTCTGAAATTCTTCTTCTTCCATAACTTCCTCATTTTTCTGGTTAGAATGACATTTCATCATCACTGTCTGAGTCTTCTTCAGAAGCGTCTGATTCTGATTCATTAACTTTGAGAGCCTTTGAAGAGGTATTTTCTACCTTGAGATCAATAGACTTTCATTTCTTTGATGAGCTATCTTCATTTAGCTCTTGTTCATGAACTTGTAAGGTTCCAAGAAGATCACTCATTTGAAGAGTTGTGAGATATTTGGTTGAGTTATCGCAGTAACCAGAAGTCTCCACTGTTTGGGCAGACCTCTTAGAATTTTGCCAACTTTCTCAGCATTGGTGTAGAATTTTCCCAATGACTTCAAATTATTTGTGAAGTTGAAATCTTCCTATCATTTGAGCAATGCTTTCTCCATCTTCCATGGTGAATAACTCATACTTTCGTACAAGCATATTTATCTTAGTTTCTTTCACCTTTGTTGTTCCTTCATGAGTTACTTCAAGAGTATCCCAGATTTCCTTAGAAGATCCACATGCATGGACTTTCTCAAATTCTTCCTGACTTAGGGCGCACATCAAGGAATACTTTGCTTTATGATTTATCTCACACTTAGTCTTTTCTGCAGCAGTCCGCTGAGCTTTAGGTTTATCAGTGTCATCATCAGTCTTTGGATTGTAGGGACCTTCACTAATGATATCCCATAAATATGAGTTTGTTGACATAATGAACCATTGAAATCTTTCATTCCAATAGATGTAGTGTTCACCATCAAAGAAGGGTGGTCTTGCCATAGATGCTCCTTCTCTAGAGTTGCTTCCGCTTGTGCTAGCTCCACATGTCATGATTTCTGTTCAACAGGATCTTTCCTCAACACTGTTGAGTGCTCAACCTAGAAGTTAAGCTATGGTACCAACTGAAAATGAATAGATATAAAACACGAGAAGGGGGGTTGAGTTGTGTTTTGGTTAACTTTTGAAAAGATCGAAACTTTTAGATGAGAGACACAAAGATGCATCTGATTAAACAGAAAGCTTGTCACTTTTCAACCCGGTTAGCACAGTTAATATAAAGCAAACTGAAAAGATTAAGCTAGAGAGAGATGAGACACAGATTTATACTGGTTCACCCCAAACCTTGGGCTACGTCCAGTCCTTGGTTTCACCAAGTATTATCACTATAACTGATCAGGTTACAGAAGGTATTATTTGTACACCTAGCCTCCGTAGGCTCACTGGTCTTTCATTTAATGTTTATGATCGTTGGTGAGCTTCAAGACAAGTTGAACGTATAGGTTGGCATAGCTTTATTAGAGTGCAGTTTGATTCAGACCAGTGTTTGTTGCTTTTTAAACTTGAGCAGCGCGACTTTCCTTATTTGTGCAAAGCGGGTCTACGAGCAAGTAAAGTTCACTTTGCCTTTTGAAACAAAAAGAATCTTCAAGCGCGGAATGGTGCTTTGAGATTTCTGATATCGAATTTCTTTATTCGAAATAATCAGGGAATATTCTTTGTGTTTGAATATTGTTGAAGCGAGGGAAATTCAGTCACCTAAGCAGAATTGGTAGAGACCGAGTCATTGTTCAGACGCGTCATACCACAGACGCATCATTAAGACTCTGTTTCTTTGTCATGAGACTCTTGCTTTATGATCTGCACACTTAATACACATATTAGTAGATTTCACCATGTTCACTTAAAATCATTCTCTGTTTGGATTCTTCAAAATCAGAGATGTCAAAAGATGTAGTCTTAACACAATGCAGATACTATTGGGCAATACAGACCTATCTCTCTAGCTAATTATCAATTCAAACTAATTACTAAATTCATTACTGATAGGTTAGTAAAAATAGTTCCTAAGATTATCTCAACTAATCAGAGAGGTTTCATAAGTGGTAGAAGCACAATAGATTGCATCTGTGTGGCTTATGAGGCAGTAAACCTATTGGATAAAAGAGTTTTGGTGGAAATGTAGCTTTAAAAATAGATATAAAGAAAGCCTTTGACACTCTTGATTGGAACTTTCTAATTTAAGTTTTAAAAACCTTTAGTTTTGATCCAATTTTCTGTAATTGGATCAAATCCATTTTGAAATCAACAAAGTTATCAATTACAGTTAATGGACACTATGTTGGTTGTATTTCATGCAAGAGAGGAGTGAGGGAAGGTGACCCCTTGTCTCCTCTTCTCTTTTGCTTAGCAGAAGAAGTTCTAAGTAGGGGTATTACTAGGCTTGTTCAGCAGAATATGTTTAAAACTATGGATGGCCCGAGAGTAATAAAAGGGCTAAGTCATGTCCTCTATGCAGATGATATATTAATCTTCTGCAAAGGCACAAGAAGGAATATTAGCTCCCTTATGAATCTTTTAGATAGATATATGAGATTTCAGGGCAGTTTGTGAGTCGTGAGAAATTTAAAATTTACTCAGGTTCAATTCATCATAGTAGATTATCTTGTTGGTAATGGCTACAATCTCGGGGGGGGGGGGGGGGCTGAATTGAGAGATTAAAACTTTTTCAGCAAATTCAACCAAAACAGAGTTTTCTTAAAGAAAATTGGTTTTCACTCAATTTCACAATTTTATTTCTCAATATTAAGGTTACTAAATAGGTAATGATGATAACAGTTAACTGTAACATCCCTATTTTAATGATTTTGTTTTACGTAAGAGGATCATGTTTAAGTCTTGGATTAGGTATGTAAGGTGTTGATTAAGGTGTATGAACCTTTGCATGGAAAATACGCAACCAACCAGGGCGAAATCGAACGTGAAAGTAACCTAGGGTTTTCAAGTATCGCTTAAGAATATCCGAAAGTGTATGATTAACAACTTAGGTTTAAGAAAGAGATTAGGAATTTTTGAGGGCTTGAGATTGTTCCTTAGGTATTGAAGAGCCTATATTTCAAATTTGAGGATAATCGGACTTCAAACGAGCTCAGAACGCGACGAAACGCACAAACGACGAATGATGTCAGCAGTGCCACGCTCAAACGTTGGAAAAGCCAGGCTCGAGCGTTCTGTGGACACTCGAGCATTGGAAAGTGGGTGCTTAAGTGTCAGGAGAAGATGACACCTGTTTTCAATTTTGACGTGCGGCAACGATGTCACATCCATTAGGCCACGCTCAAGTGTGGAAAACCCAGCACTTGAGCGTTGGAACACTTAAGCGTGGGTAGTTGGGCGCTCGAGCGTGCGCAGTGCTGAAAGGAGACCTTAAATGTTTCATTTTAAAAAGTTTGGTATAAAAACATAAGTTACGAAACTTAAAGCAGAGAGCTTGTGAGATAAAGAGAGAAGAGGTGTTAGAGATAGAAATCAAGGCCGAGGTAAATCCATCCGTTCGATCGTAATTCCGACTTCGATTCTATGATCAGGACAACAAGTACTACGAGTATCGACTATCGATTCTTCGATACAACTGAGGTAATGCTTGAATCCCTACCGCGTCGACATTGTCATTTCCTTCTTTCTTGTATCTTGATTCAATTCTATCTCTGTTTGGAAAACTATTACAAGATCAAGAGTTTTGTCATTGTCGGGACTCTGTCCATGTGTTAGGGCAAATTGTGGAGCATTGGGGAGCCTTTTTGGGACGCGTGGCAGCAACCTAGAGGGAGAGAGAGGAGTTTGTTTCACGAGGTTCGAGACGTCGGTATAAGTGTACACAAGGTGAGGGGGAAGAAATTTCAATTATCGGGAAAATGGGCATAGAGTATGAATATTAACATGTGTGGGGATTCTCAAACCCCATTGGTTGTTGGTAGATGTATTTGAATAACATGCTTATATGATAACATGTGTAGGTGATAACATGTTTATGTGATAGTATGTTTCTATGATAACATGCTTAGTTGATTATCTGAGGTATAGTTAATATTTGTGTCATATTGTTTCCATTGATGATATGATAATATGTTGACTATGTATTGTTGATATGTTCATGTGTGGTGGATCATTTTTGGTGATACTTTGGAGATGTTTGATATGAGATTAAGTTACTATCTTAAGTATGAACGTATGATTATATGGTGATATCGAGGTGTTAGATGGAACAGTTGTATCGAATCTATGTGGTGATGATTGAATGCCCATGTCATACATGTTGCTAATCAACCTTGTGGGTAGCCGCAACAGTTGTTTGAGCGGTTACTAATATAAGGTTGATGGTTGTGATCGACTACAACGATAGTTGGACAGTTGTCACAGGAGGGTCGTATGTATAGCTACCGAAGTTGTGTGAGTGGCTATTGTAAGAGGTCGGATCATACTTGTGTATATAATTGCAACAGCCGTTTGAGTGATTATTGCACAAGGGAGGTGACCGTATCGATTGCAACAGTATTTTGAGTGGTCGTTACGGTGGAGCCGTGTGAACATTTGCAACAGCTGAGTAATTGCCACACGAGGTTGAGGTGGACTGTCAGGAGCGATAAAGATGACGGAATTCATGTCGGTAACTCGGGAGCAAGTAGCACAACTACCGACTTATGTTGTTGTAGAATTGGCCAATCATGCATGTAGGATCAGTTATGCAATAGAATAAGTTATGATCCTAGTTGCTGAGATGTCGAGGTTGATAGGTATGACGATGATCTTGGGAGACGGTTGTGTTTGTTGATGTACATGTTGATATGTAGTATTTTATGCTACTTTCCATTCATGATGATTAGAGTTTTTTACCTCCTATATACTAAGTCTTTCTGTTTATATGTTTTTTTGGATCGTGATATGAAGACTGAGATGAGCCTTTAACTGGCACAGAAAGGCAGAAGGTGATAAGGACACATATGTAGCTGGAATTAAGAGTTTTTAGAGATGAAGTTGAGTCTTTTAGTATTTATACCACGACCAGTGGAGTGTCAGTTATTATATGTCATAGCTTCTATGAAACTCTGATATTATATATATGGTTTATTGATTTAAATATATGTTCTAAAATGTTTTAATTTATTGTATTTTAATGACATGCATTAAAATCTTGTGGCACTCGAAAGGGTGTTACATTTAGCATAATCAATTATATGTAAATCTAATACATGATTACAACATAAAGATTTAGTTTTAGGAGCACTTAAACAACTTTAACAAAACAAGCATGCATATGACAATTGTAAGAAGTTTAAGGGTAATAAGAATGTGCAAACCGATTTATCATGGTTCAGCTACTTCCTCTGGTAAGCCTACATCCAATCCCATGTCTTTGTGATTTTCTCCACTATAATAAAAAATTACACTATCCGATTACAACATCACAATGCTTCACTACCTTGCATAAAACTCGCCAGATAGCAACCTTGCTTTTCTACCCATGGATTCCTTCTATCCTTGTCAAAATCTAAGAGATACCCTCTCTTAAATCTTTAAAACAACTAAGAGATACCCTCTCTTAAATCATTAAGGCTTCACTACCTTGAAAACCTTCAGTAAAAGCACACTTGCTTTGCAACCTAGGGATCCCTTCTATCCCTGTAAATCAACAGAGAGATACCCCCTCTCTAATCAACAAATCGAAACTTGAATGAAAAGAATATGACTCTAGAAGTCAGATATTACAAATTGAAGCGCTTATGAATATCACACTCTTCTCTCAAAGAAGAAGCTCAATAGAAACTTGGATTTTCGTATTTTCAAATTCAGAGTGATTAAGTGTATGAAAATTGTTTCTATGAGGTCATTATATAGTGATTTTAAGAAATAGATAAGTTGGACAAATCATAGAAGTTGTTACAAGTGAAACAGATTCAGTTTTGAAAAACTGAAACGAAATAATCTGTGTAGTGCATCTGTGTATTCACAGTTTTTGAACTTTTGTAAAGCGCTTTTACAGATTATGTTCTTTGTACATCTGTGTATTAAACTGAATTTTCAACTTTCGCACACGCATACACAGATTACTATCTTTGTACATCTGTGTATTAAACTGAATTCTCAACTTTTGTACATGCGTACACAGATTACTATCTTTGTACATCTGTGTATAAGATTGGTTTTTGAACTCCAAATCACGCGTACACATATTAGCATTCTTGTACATCTGTGTATATCTTGCCATGTTCTTGAATACACAGATTATAACCTTTTGTACATCGGTGTATATTAGAACACCAACCCAGATCATTCCAGAACTTCATACACAGATTGTGTACATCGATTACACATGAAAGCACAAGTTCTGAAGTATCTGAGTTGTTCTATATACAGGTGTATAGTTTTTGTACATCGATGTACTCTTCATAACTTTCAAGAAACAGCTTCGATACACATGTGTACAACACGCGTGTACAGCTTCACTTAGTTTCTTATTTCAATTAACATATTTTGAAAATCCTTTTCCTTGGAAAACTCATTTAATTAAACTTTAGAAAACTTAGTTTTTCCTTAACTTTCCCAAGAGCTTCACTAAGAGATCAAGTGTGCTACTCTTACAATACCATCTAAGAACTTAAGATCTTCAATCAACTTGGTCTTCATGCTTTTTTCCTTGTTATCTCCTTTGAATCTTTGAGTCTCATGATCTTCTTTGATCTTAATCATTTCATTCTTTGATCCTTTGACTTTCCCCTACATGAGTAAACTTGCAAACACTTGAACACTTTATTAGTGTATAATCAAATTGAAAAAATCAAGTAAAATTCACATTGTTTGTCATACATCAAAACCTCAAAAGGGCTTAGTCTTACAAACTCCCCTTTTTGATTATGACAAACATTACCATACTTAACCTTAGAATTATAAATCAGAGTGCAGCATTTTCATTAAGCATGGTCTTTGATTCACTTTGATTCTCCCCCTGTCTCGTAGACATCTTTCAAAAGATCAAGTGTTATCATATCATTATCATGGAAAGTCATTTTATTTTCCTTAGAGATTCAAAGATGGTTAATGTATCAAAGTTTATTTATGTATTTCCAATATCCAATATTCAATGTCTCAATGTTGTATGATACATCTCAATGTATGGTACATCTCCCCCTTTGTCATTATCAAAAAGAAAATATGGAAGATATAAACCAAACTTAAAATTGATATTGCTTTCATAAAATTCATCATTACATAGCAAGAGCAATATATCAAAACAGAACATGGTTTAAACATAGTAAGATAAACAAAACACAACCAGAAAAGATAAATTTTGATTTAAAAAGCATTTATGGGCTTTGTACACTGATTATGTACATCTGTGTATTTAAGCATTTTTGTTAATTGCACACCTGTGTACAAAATTGTTAATCTATGTACACGAGGGGACAGAAGGTTGATGTTTTTGTTTTTTGCTCAGAATCGATTGATGCAATCGATGTATAAAAATGTTTTTTAGAGTGTTTTGAGAAGTGCCAAATTATACATCTGTGTACCGATTTTTCAATCTGTGTATAGCATATCAGATACAAGTCTGAATAAATGTCCTGATATATACATCTGTGTACATATCTTGTGTACAGAAGTTCAAGTAACATTTTTACACAATACATCTGTGTACTAAGCTTGTGTACTGATACTAAATCAACTAAAAGAACGAAGTACACCTATGTATGCCATCTGTGTACAGAAACTTCAACACTAAATTTGTTCAATACATCTGTGTACTTAAGCTATGTACTGATCTAAAAGAAAATTAAAATCAATAAGAGATTCAAAGGAATCAATGTATATCACAAGTTAATTGATTCAAATCATTTAAAAACACTTTTTAAGAACAATCAAGCATTCAATAACATCAAATATCAATTAATTATGCCCATAGCCATTTATCTAGCTTTATTTTTCACCATGGTTTCATTTTCATCAAACTTGTTCATAAGAAAACACTACCAAAAAAGGTTAAATAGTGACCGAATTTTAACGACCTAATTTATCTATCGCCATTAGCGACCAAAATGGCGACTGATATCCCAGATTCCAGATGTGGTTATATTAATACACTTAGCGACCGATTTAGCGACCGAAGTTGATGGTTGCAAACAATTTGGTCACTATTTCGATTGCAAGATTAAGTAATTAGAAAGGCAAACAATTTTGACCAATTAGTGATCGAAGTTAGCGACCATTTTTTTATAAGGGAAAATTTGACCTAGTTAGTGACCGATGACCGATATGATATCGGTCGCTAAAGCGTGCTAAGATGAATTTATTTTAGAGCTATTCTGCGACCGAATCTGAATAATTTGTCCAGCGACCGAAAATTTTGGTCGCTAAACTTAAAATCCATAAATCGCGAGTCTCTTCCTCATTTCTCTCATTTCTTCTCCGTTCTTCTCTCTCGCATCTTCCTGCTCCTCCCTGCCACCACGCGACACCCAGCTCCGGCCAACATTCACACCTCGCAACCCCCCTCTAACCCTGTCTCTCTCTCTATCTCTCTTTGTCTATAACCTCTCACCATAGCTACCATTCGGCCTCCCTCCCTCACCACCGCCACCACTCGGCGCCCCTCCTTCGGCCACTGCAACGCCATCCCTCACACGACCAAGGTAAGTTGAATCCCTCCTTCTTCATTGTCAACATTTTCCCTCCCTCTCTCTCACTGTCTCACTATGTCACTGTCTCTCATTTCCCCCCTCATTTAAGGAGTAATTTTGGTCGCATTTCTCACACCACCACCACCGCAACACCCTCCCTCACACATATCGAGGTAATTACTTCTCTCGTTGTCTTTCTCTACATTGTTGTTTCTATTGTGTGTTGTGTGTGCATTGGTGTTGTGTGTGTGTTTGTTGTGTGTTCTGTGTACTAAAGTTTGTGTTTTCAATTAGAATGTAAGCATAGGGTAGGTGTGTCTCACCATGTTTGATGTGTGTGTGTTTGTTGTGTATTGTGCATTTGGGGTGCTGTGTGTGTGTGTGTATCTGTTTGGGATGTTTGTGTGTGTGTGTGTGTGTGTGCAGAGATGTGTGTTAAGTGTATATGTGTGAGTTTAGGGATGTGTATTTTTGTGGTAGTGCATTCATTTTTTATAGGATGCTTGATCTTCTCATTTCGTGATGACGGTTGAATTTTGTATGGAGATGGCAAAATTAACTTAATTTTTTTTTGTAATTCTGCCTTTGTATGAGCTTATTAAACAAAAATTGTAACTTATGGGTTGAATTTAACCACTTGTGTCTAAACAGGGTGTTGGATTGCAGTTTTTTGACTTTGTCGCCACCACTAGTTGAACCAGAGTCCCCTTATGTTTGTGTGCTTGGAGTTGAGGTAAGTAAAATACTCTCTTATTCCTTGAATTAAATGGTATTTGTAATGTGTTAAGTGAATTATCGTATTGTTTGTTAGTGGAGAGCTGAGCTCAGTAGAATGTGATCCTGTCCGAAAGGCGGGATGTCTGGTTATGTGCTGATAATTTATCGTTTATGCATGTGTTTGCCAATATGTGTTGTTTATTAGTGGAGAGCAGAGCTCAATAGGATATGATCCTGTCCGAAAGGCTGGATGCTGGTTGTGTGCTGATAATTTAGAAGTTATGCATGTGTTTGACAATTAGGTGTTACTTGTTAGTGGAGAGCGGAGCTCAATAGGATGTTTGCTACAATTTTTTATCTAAACTTTTTGATTAATTAGTTATTATTTATACCGTGATGTAATAGCTTTATCATTTTTTATACAGATGGCAGATTCCACTAAAGGTAGGGGGCAGTGCGGTGGTCGTCGGGGAGGTCGTGGCAGAGGTCGTGCTGCTAGAGATCCTCCCCCGACTGACACACCGACTTCTTATCGAGATAACTCTGCCAGTACCTTTGTGGACGGGCCTCAGGGTGCTGGAGTTGCATCCATTTCGCAACCCTCAGATGCCGGGACACAGGCTGCACCATTATCATCCATACCCGTGCCAGGACCATCATCATCAGCGGTGCAGGAGAGCTGTGGTTCATCTGATTGGAGGACACTTCTTATCCCCAGGGGACAACGAGTAAGCTAATTTTATTTTATTTTTATACAAGTATCGTTAATTTCCATATTACTTGTTTAATTACTCATAACATTTATTAATGCTATAATTTTCATGCATCTTTCTTCCCGCGAAGGGCCCTTCTGATTCGATCTCGAAGATCATAAAGCAGAAGTTTGATGGTCCATGGCCTACATGGAAGGGGATCCCTGAGGGCCATAGGGATCAGTTGTTTAAAGAGTTTAAGGTAACAATTTATTATATTATTTAAATAAATTTATATTACCTATTAATTTAAATTTAACTTAAATATATATAACAATTGCCTAACAATTGTATGTTGCAGAAAAGAGTATAGGTGGAACCAAGAATTGAAGAAGCTCATCAGGTCCATATTTGAGCATAAAGGTTCATTGGCCATGAAGAATGTCATGAACAAGCTGAGGAAGGGTAAGGATAAGGGGAAGTGGTTGGATCCTAAGATTAGGAGGGGGCTGGAACAGTACTGGGATACTGAGAAGTTCCAGGAGAAGCATGCCACAGTTCGACGTAATCGAGCTGCTGATGGTGGTGCATGTGCCAACACAGGCGGCTCTAAATCAGCCGTCGCCCACTTCGACGAGCTGGTAATACTTAAAACTTTATTAACTTAGCATACTATTTAATTATTTTTCATTTTTTAATATTCTTATGAATTTAATATTATTTTTTTGTGTGCAGAAAGCACGGAAACAACGACTCCCCACTACTATGGAGTTGGTGGAGAGGACAAAGAAGTTGAAGTCGAGGGAATGGGTCAACGACAAGTCCCGTAACTATGTTGTAAGTAAAAAACATTTTGGTATATACTTTTAATTTATTATTATTTATTTGTTAATATTGATTATAATTGTAACTAAATCTCTTCATCTATATACTTTGCAGGTGGGCTTCAACGAGAAGAAGGACGATGCCATATCACGTGCCTCACACTCACAGGATGAGGCCTTGACTGATGAGGGTCCCTGCTCTCCTGTCTCTGATGGCGATAATGCCATTTATTTGGAGGTCGTCGGGGTAGGAACAAGAAGGGGCACATGTATAGCCTCGGACACTTGGGTAGCGAGTTTATCGCGTCATCGTCCGACACGCCTACTCCTTCCTACGCTGATAGCGTCCCTCCAGAGCAGTTCAACCGGATGCAGGACACCATCACGCAACTGAACGCGGAGCTTCAAGAGAAGAGGGAGAGAGAGCGGTTGATGGCGGAGCATATTACACAGATGACTCGGGCACACTAGCAGCTGATGCAGAGGTCCATCGAGCAGGGCCAGACACTGCAGTTGGTGTTGGAGCATATGAGGATCCAGTCTCTAGTTGCTAAGGGTGATGCTCCGGCAGTTGTGCCGCCTCCTGTTGCTCCTTCAGTTCCGCTGCCTCCTATTGCTGATGATGCTGCTCCATAGGACGATGAGATGGCAGACGTCGGCGGCATGGACGCTGAGGATGATTGGGTTCCTCCGCCTCCGCATGATGATTATTTTTTTCAATTATGGATTTCTAGACTATTACTGTATGACATTTTTTATTATTTATATACATTCATTATTTTTATATTTGTGAGTTGCATTAGTAATTAATGTTTTAAATAAATTTTTAAACAAAAACAAAAAAATAAATATTAATGTTTTAAATAATTTTTTTTTTAAAAAGAAAATAGTCTTAGCGATCGAAATAGCAACCCATATTTTGGTCGCTAGTCTTAAGTTAAAAGAAAAGGAAAAAAATATGTAAATTATTTCATGATTAGCGACCGAAACATCGGTCGCTAATTTGGTTGAGGTAACCAACAATAGCGACAGACTTAGGGATCGTATATCAGTCGCCAAATTCGGTTACCCTAATTAAGCGACCAACTCATTAGCGACCGTATTATCAAATTCGGTTGCCCTAATTAAGCGACCAACTCATTAGCGACCGAATTATATATGTTAGCGATCGAATTACCGGTAGCCAATTTGCGACCGAATTACAAACTCCGTCACTGAAACCATAGCAACCAGGGTTTCTGCTACCACCATAATTTGGTCGCTAATTCGGTCGCTAAACAAGATAGCGATCGAATTAGCATGTTTAGCGACCGAATTCTTCGATCGCCAAATAGTTGTTTTTTTGTAGTGAAAATTCATTTAGTTCCAATGATTAATTCATTATTGTTCAAATAATTTTAAGCAGAAGGATGCACAATCACAGATTAATAATGATAATTAGAAAAGCTATTCAATCAATATTCTTTCTTTATTGTTATCGGTAATGGGTTTGGAGAAGCCTCTATAATGATACCAATTTGAGTTCTTGGTCTTCAAACACACCTGCAACACAGAATTTATGTGTGTTCTATAGGTACCCAACTTTTCTTGGATCCTTCATGGTTAGTATATGGTAAAGTTCCTTTGGGAACCCACATTTGCCTTATCTGCAATGAATAATTATTTCTCAAATTGCAAACTGCAGCTATATGACCTTTTCTATTGCAGTAATAACATCTAACATATTATGATGTATTAGCATAATGAGAGACATGCAATTTTCTACCTTTTTTCTCAAATTTATACAGTGAACCAACTTGATTTTTCATTTCTTGTTGTTGTCCAAATAGTGCATTCAAGTTATCTATATCACTAGTAAGCCTAGATAGATCAACATTCAAATCAATAATTTGTTTTTCCAGCTTAGGACAGTTATCACATATACGTGGATCCAAAACAATAGCTGATTTTTCTTTTAAAGCACAATTTTCTATTTTTATAGCATCTACATCTTTGTTTAAAATAGAAATTTTATCCTCTAGGCATGTGATGATTTTATTAGACTTTGTGAGCAATCTAACAAGTCTAACAGATTCTTTATAAAGTTATTCAAAAGCATTTTGAAATTCTTCATAAGAATGTAATTCATCAAAGTTAGAATTATTTACCTCATCATCTTCTTCATGAAGATTAGCCATTAAGAACAAGTTTGCATCTTCATCATTGGAATCATCCGTTGATCCAAGATCATTATCCTCCCAAGAAATGTATGCATGTTTAGGCTTCTTTTCCTTCTTAAACTTTCTAGCAAACTTTTCATTCTTTTGAAGGGATGGACAATCATTCTTGCCTTCATGTGTAAGTTGGAGAGTGTCCCACATTTGCTTTGTTGTCTTGCAATTAGAGACCCTGAAAAACTCATCATAACTCAAAGCAGATGTTATAATATACTTTGCTTTAGCATTATAACCAACTATCTTTTTATCATCATCATTCCAATCATCTTTTGGTTTTTCCTTTTTATTTCCTTTATCATCAAGAGTAAAGGGGACATAAGGTCCATTTTCTACAGCATCTAATATTATCAAAACCAGGAGCCTCAAGAAAGATTAGCGTTCTCTCTTTCCAATACATATATGTAGCACCATTAAAAGCAGGGGGTCTAGTTAGAGAAGCCCCATCACCCAAGATATCATATGTAGTCATCTCTTGAAGCAATTAAGCTTTGTAATAAGAGTTTTAGCTCTGATGCCACTTGTTGGTAATGGCTACAGTCTCAAGAGGGGGGGGGGGGGTGAATTGAGAGATTAAAACATTGTCAAATTCAACCAAAACAGAGTTTTCTTAAAGAAAATTGGTTTTCACTCAATTTCACAATTTTATTTCTCAATATTCAGGTTACTAAATAGGCAATGATGGTAACAGTTAAGCACAATCAATTATATGTAACTCTAGTACATGATTACAGCTAAAGATTTAGTTTCAAGAGCACTTAAATAACTTTAACAAAACAAGCATGCAAATGACAATTATAAGAAGTTTAAGGGTAAGAAGATTGCGCAAACCGATTTATCCAGGTTCGGCTACCTCCTCTGGTAAGCCTACATCCAGTCCCACACCTTTGTGGTTTTCTCCACTATAATCAGAAATTACACTACTCGATTACAACATCACAAGGCTGCACTACCTTGCATAAAACTCACCAAAAAGCAACCTTGCGTTTCTACCCAAGGATTCTTTCTATCCTTGTCAAAAACTATGAGACACCCTCCCTTAAATCTGTAAAACAACTAAGAGATACCCTCTCTTAAATCATCAAGGCTTCAATACCTTGAAAACCTTCAAAGAAAGCACACTTGCTTTGCAACCCAGGGATCCCTTCTATCCATGTAAATCAACAGAGAGATACCCTCTCTCTAATCCACAAATCGAAACTTTAATGAAAAGAATATGACTCTAGAAGTCAGATATTACAAATTGAAGCGCTTATGAATATCACACTCTTCTCACAAAGAAAAAGCTCAATGGAAACTTGGATTTTCGTATTTTCAAATTCAGAGTGATTAAGTTTATGAAAAGTGTTTCTATGAGGTCCTTAGATGGTGGTTTTAAGAAATAGATCAGTTGGACAAATCATAGAAGTTGTTACAAGTGAAACAGATTCAGTTAAAAAAACTAACACGAAATAATCTGTGTAGTACATCTATGTATTCACAGTTTTTGAACTTTTGTAAAGCGCTTACACAGATTGTGTTCTTTGTACATCTGTGTACTAAACTGAATTTTCAAATTTTGCACACACGTACACAGATTACTATCTTTGTGCATCTGTGTATACGATTGGTTTTTGAACTCCAAATCACGCGTACACAGATTAGCATTCTTGTACATCTGTGTATCTCTTGCCCTGTTCTTGAATACACAGATTATGACCTTTTGTACATCGGTGTATATTAGAACACCAACCCAAATCATTCCAGAACTTCATACACAGATTGTGTACATCGATTACATATGAAAGCACAAGTTCTGAAGAATCTGAATTGTTCTATACACAGGTGTATAGTTTTTGTACATCGATGTACTCTTCATAACTTTCAAGAAACAACTTCGATACACGTGTGTACAACACGCGTGTACAGTTTCACTTAATTTCTTATTTCAATTAACATATTTTGAAAATCCTTTTCCTTGAAAAACTCATTTAATTAAACTTTAGAAAACTTAGTTTTTCCTTAATTTTCCCAAGAGCTTCACTAAGAGATCCAATGTGCTATTCTTACTATAGCATATAAGAACTTAAGATCTTCAATCAACTTGTTCTTCATGCTTTTTTCCTTGTTATCTCTTTTGAATCTTTGAGTCTCATGATCTTCTTTGATCTTT
>CM061068.1:114256382-114274382 GCA_030762895.1 Sophora flavescens
TTTCGCGTGTGTTCATTCATGTTCGTTTGTTCATGAGAGCTTAACCCCGTTTGTTATTTCGGGAATAGGAACATACATCTGTAGTAGTGATTGCGTTGTTAATTGTTGCTACAACCGGGAGGGGATTAGTATCTGCTTAGGATTTGCATGAACCAATGATAGTGGGAAACTGAGAACAGTAGGTTAATCACTTTTGTCTATTTGCTATTTTCTTTAACTGCTTCGTTTTTATTGTTTTGTTTTCTTAATTTAGCTTTCAATCCAAAACCCCCAATTCTAACTTTTTCTAACTTTTTCTGTTAATAATAACAACACCTAAAGAGTCCTTGAGAGACGATCCGAGTTGTCGCACTATACTGCATTATTTTAATAATCGCTCGTTCTTTTTGGCGCGTGGCGACAGCGCGGTCAAAAATTGGCGCCGTTGCCGGGGACTCTGGTTTGTTGTTATTAGCAGAAATAATTTTTGAAAAAAAAAAAAAAAACCTTTTGCATTCCTGAATTAGTTCTGTCTGCTTTGTCTGGTTGTGAATATTGCCCCCATGGATAATTACATGTATGGATATTTGCCTAATGTTTATTATGAACCACCACCTTCCATGTATTATCCTAATTTTAGTGAGCCACCACCATGCTATTATGAGCCACCACCATACTATCCTAGCCAAGTGACCACCTCTGCACCTTCCGAACCTTCACAGAGCACCTTGAATGAGATTGCTTCAATGCTACAACAAATGGAAGCAAACAATCAACGGATGGCACAACAAGATCTTGAATATCAACAGAGGATGGAGGCTGAATACCAAAGGAGCCAAGCTGAATCTCGGAAATTGCGGGCTCTAATTGATCAAGTTACCACCAACTCAGCTGCAATGCTAGCTCCACAGCCCATTGAAGAACCTACAGAGGCACAATTTATTCTTGAAAATACCTCTGAGGATGAGTCTGATACTGATACTTCTGTTACTGAATTGTGTGTTGAATCCCCTGATGATTGTTATTGTGATGGCAATGCTTTGTGTGTAGATTGCTATTTTGAAAGGTATGTTAAGCAAAGCATCCATATGGATCAGGAGAACATTTGCTCCACCGTGCTTGAGGATAAAGAAGATTCTTTGGTCTTAGATGCATGTGTTGAGGGTAGTGGGGTGGATGATGAACTAATTGCAGAATTTCCAGACATTGTAGATTTTTCTGATTCATTTTCTTGTAATATATGTACTAACTCTAACCTTTGTTTGGTGTGTGCTGAAATTTCTGCGTGTATAGCAGGTGATAACTTTGTTAGTACAGTAGATGAAGACATTGCAGAAGTTGAAGCAGCACCGATAACCGTTTCTAACTGTTTGCCACTTCCCCCTGAGCCACCAGTTCTGGACTTTGCACCTCTGGATTCTGCACCATGGCCGGTCCAAGCGGTTGAGCCCCACTTCTATTGGGGAGACTTTATTGAAAAAGAGGTCAGCTGTGACCTGAAGGGGAGTGAGAAGTCCGCCGCACTCGGCGAAGTCATCATAATTGTCAAGTTCTAATCCCCACATCAAGGCTGCAAGTCATGGAAGCATGGAATGAGCTTCCGCCCTTTGGCCACCATGTGGGCCTTATGCTACAAGCAGTGGGATCCTGGTGGAACCACCACCCTCAATGAGCTTTTCTTAACCCTTTCTCCTTAGTTTACTTTCATTTGCTTTGTTAGTTTTTGTTTGCTTTATTTCTGTTTTATTGTTAATAATGCTCCTGAATAATTTGAGAAGCTCAGGAGTTGTGTTGAGTCTGGTATTGGCAAGTTTGATGGATTTGATTGATTTTTGCATAGATGAATTGCATGATAGTGTTGACTGTTTTCCCCTAGAATTTGAAAAAAAATTTGAAAATTAATCCCCATATGATTGAAAACTGAACTTTGAGATTTTGTTATGATGACATGATTTATGATAAGTTTGGGGTGATAGGAAGCACACACTAGGGATAGAATCTCTTTCAAATAATTTGCAAAAAAAAAAATGTCCAGGTGAGGTTTTGAGCCTCCAACATGTTTTTGACTGTGTGAAAATCTCTTTTAAGTTGCACTTTCCTGAATTTGATTGAATCTCTTTTTGGTTTGCATGATTATGTGTTTGCTTCAAATGATTTAGGCATTTCTTTGTAAATAGCTACTTGGCCTGAATAATCAATTCCTAATGCATGTTCCTTAGTTAGCCCATTGAACCTATTAGCCTATTAATTCTTGATAACCTAATGTTATAAGCCCAAAAATCTGGAAAACCATGTTAACCCGATCTTAGGATTAGGAGAGCATGTAATCTTAGAATGGGTGCAAGAAACCAAAGTTTGGGGTGGCTACCCGGTGCAATGTGTTGTTTGGGATTGGGAAAAAGAAAAAAAAAAAAAAGAAAAGTGTAAAAATGAAAAAAAAATGTGAAAAAAAAAGAAAAAAAAAAGAGAAGAAAAAAAAAGAAATGAAAAAAAAAAAAGAAGAATAGAAAAAAATAAAAAGTGCAAAAATGCCAAAAAGAAATAAAAAGGCTGTAGCCACCCAGAAGTAAAAAGAAAAAAATTAAGAAAGGAACTTGAGTTAAATTCAAAGTGTAAATAAAGTTCATGCTCTCTTAGTTCCTAGGGTCTTCAGCCTAGTACTTTTGTATATCCTACCCTTAGCCAGGCCCCATTACAACCCATAAAAGACCTTTTGATGTTGCTTGCATGTTTTCTGTGGGAATCATTTTGAGATGAAAATCAAATTTATGGGAAGTGCTCTTAAAAGTGAAAACTGAGTGAAATGTTGTCAGCCTGACTAAAATTGAGTGCTTGAGTGAACACTAAATTTCCCTTGTGAGGAAGGCAGTTGTTTGGATTTGGTGATCTCCCTCTTGTGTGTAACTTAGATCCCCTGCTTAGATTTCTGATTGTTTGAATGATGAAATTTTCAATTGTTTAGAATAAATGAATGTGGGGATTACTTTGCTTGAAAGGGGGGGAACATTGAAAGAAAAATTGTTTTGTTAAATTGCTTGAAATCTGTGGAAAGTTGATTGAATTCTTAAGCTTGCCAGGTCTTGAGTCTTTTTAAGTTTTTGAGTGTAGTTTGCTTGGGGACAAGCAAAGTTTAAGTTTGGGGTATTTTGATGAGCCTCTGTTTGACTGGTTTTATAACTAGTCAAGACCTTGGCTTTGTGCTTATTTTATACCATTTTTACCCAAATTAGACTTGATTGTTCCTAAGTAGTATTTTGAGTCTGTAAATTGTTTTTAAGTTAATTTAGTTGATTTAGAGTGAATAAATTATTTACTTTTATTTTCTATTTTCAGGTTAATAAAAAGTAATAAATCTGGAGCCACTCGCCCCGCGAATAATCTCTCGCCCCGCGAGTATTGCAACCATGAAAAAGTCAGAGACGATCACGGCTTGCCCGTGTTGAAGATCACAGCCGTGGCAATTCTGAAGTTGAAGCGTTCGCCTCGCGAGCATTCCTTCGCCTCGCGAGTCTTGGAAGATCAGAAGCCATCACGGTTTGGGCGTGTTGAATGCCACGGGCGTAACAGTTGGAAGCTGAAGAGTTCGCCTCGCGAAGGATGTGCTCGCCTCGCGAGAAGACAAAGAGTTGCAGACCTTTCATGTAATTCGCCTCGCGAGCAGTGCTTCGCCTCGCGAGTACTTGGATTCCAGAACGTGTATAAAAGCCTGTTTAGGCAGAACTGAAGGAGAGTTAGAGAGAGTTAGCCAGTTTTGGCTAGTTCTTAGGCAGTAGTAGTAGTTTGTCTTCTTTTTAGATATGTTTTGTTTTCCTTTTGTAATGGAGAATTAGTCTCCTAGATTAATCTACTGTAATTGGTTTCTGTTAACATTTGAGGTTCTGTATTTCATGATCATTTGCTTTTCTCTTTTCAATGCAATGCTGTATGTTTCTGTTTGTTATTTCAGGAATATATAGTGTTGTATTGTTTCATCTCGGTGATGCTATGTTCCTATATATAATCGCGTTTGTTATTTCGCGTGTGTTCATTCATGTTCGTTTGTTCATGAGAGCTTAACCCCGTTTGTTATTTCGGGAATAGGAACATACATCTGTAGTAGTGATTGCGTTGTTAATTGTTGCTACAACCGGGAGGGGATTAGTATCTGCTTAGGATTTGCATGAACCAATGATAGTGGGAAACTGAGAACAGTAGGTTAATCACTTTTGTCTATTTGCTATTTTCTTTAACTGCTTCGTTTTTATTGTTTTGTTTTCTTAATTTAGCTTTCAATCCAAAACCCCCAATTCTAACTTTTTCTAACTTTTTCTGTTAATAATAACAACACCTAAAGAGTCCTTGAGAGACGATCCGAGTTGTCGCACTATACTGCATTATTTTAATAATCGCTCGTTCTTTTTGGCGCGTGGCGACAGCGCGGTCAAGGTTGTTTATAGAAACTAATTTTTGAAGTAGATCACCTTTTTATTTTCAGAAAGAGATTTGGATAAAATAATAGAACACAATCATGAAGTTGGGATGAGAAAATTTGATCATATTTATGTATTTATTATTATTATTATTGTTTTTGTTGTTATTATTATTATTATTTAAAAAAAAGGTTTTTATTTTAGAGTATAGAAATTAGACCCCGTCAACACTCCTCCTGGCGAAATATAATGAAATAGCCTCAAGAAAATTAGGAAGAATTTACGCAACCGTCACTCCCGTCATCTCCTAATTAATCTGTCGTCGACTAAAATTTTTATATTTTGTTTTATTTTTATCAAGAATTTTTATTTGCCTTGGTTTATGAAAATTAGAGCCCGTCAGAATAGCCTTATTTTTTAGATATGGGGGTATAAGATTATATTGAGATTTTTAAGGCACCGTAGGACAATGATCACCTCAAGAAAACCATAATTACCATAATTTTGCCGGTAATCTTAAAAGGAAAATATATGAATAAAATAAATGTATATATAAAACTGAAATAAGAACACAAAAAATTAAAGAAAAAAATAAATAAAGAAAGGATGGGAAGGCCAGCCGTATACTGGGATGAAAAAGGCCGCCACCCCCTCTTAATTTTTTTTATTAAAAAGGCTTTTGCCTTGTAATATGAAAAGAAAGGCTTTTGCCTTTTTGTGCCATTAACGTAGCAGGTAAAGATTACTAACCTGTTCAAGCTTTTCAAATAATATATGGATATGGAAGATAGTTAAATGATCAGCGAGTTTGCAACAAGCTCCATAGAAAAGACCCGATGTTGTGCGTAAAGTATGGAACCGGAAGAAGAAGAAAAAGAGATAAAATCAACCTATCAAAAATTCAAATTTCTCTGCCTCCTTTGCAATTCACCTCTAGTCCGATCTCCTGTATTTTGTGACTCTAGCTTTTGTCCCTTTTTTTTTGTTTTGTTTTTTGACTAAGGCTTTTGTCCTATTTATAGACTGTGTGATATATCTTTTTCAAATCCTTCATGATTGTTAATTAATTGTACCCCTTTAATTGCATTTTAATTTTCTGATGTACATAATCAAATCAATTTAATTGGTGAATTATTTCTTTACTTGCCCTTTCAACCATTTGATTTATTTCATCTTTTTTAGTTGATCTTGAATTAAACAAAAGAATAAAAAAGATTTTAAGATAAGTAAATGCTAAAAATAGCATGTACCTAACCTAAAAGTATTAACCATTCAAATCATAACATTTAATTCCCAATATTGTTAGAATCACTGGATTGAATTTTCATTTATGTCATAAGTTCGAATTAATTTCAAATCAAGCAGGCCAATTAAAAAATATTTTCATGATTAATTCATCTTTTTATTTTATTTTATTTTATTTTATTGGGCCCAATTTTGACTTGCCCAAAAACCCTTGGTCCAAAAATACTAGGACAAATTTGGGTATCAACACAGTGAAATACTTCCAATCAGATTCCAAGTAATTTCCTTTTTGAACCTTGCTTCAGTCACGAGAGTGAAAATGTAATTCCAAGCTAGAGATATGAACTTGAACATCCTTCAGGTCCTCTGAGTAATTCTGACATGAGTGTAATTCTTGATTTTGCCAGAAGTCCTGACACATCCTATGAATAATCAGACGCTTTTTGATGTGAGTCTTTATTGAAGATTTAGTCAGTAATCTTGATCTATCTTCTTTCAACTTTCTTAAGAAGATTATGTTTTTACTCTTTGTTGTCTTTGAAGAGTATTTGATCAGTGTAAAGCTTTAGAAATTTCCTTTTGATCTTTCAACCAAGAGACGAGATGGAGATCTTGAGTAGATCACACTTCAGTCTTTGAAATAGTATTCTCATGAACAACTAGTTGATAAGATGATGCAATATCTTCATCTTTCAATCTTGAATATGCTGGATTCGGAGTAACATTTTGCCATCTTGCTCATAGTTGATTTCTTCAAAGACAAGGAGTCTGAGATAAGATATGAAGAACTTGGGTTTTTTTTTGTGAGTAGGAAAGTAAAGAATGAAGATGAAACTTGTGAAAGAGCAAAAATGAAATGGATGTGGTATTTTTATAGGGGGAGGGCTGCAAAAAATTTGACCAAAATGAGGAGAAGAGATTGATTGTTTAATAGTAAATGGTAACCATGGTTGAATTAACCAGACTTAAGTTAGGTTAGCTTAGGGGTAAAGTGATCATTTTACTTAAAGTCATCATGACAAATGAGTGGTGATGGTGAGTAGGAGTATGTGGCTGATTTGTGACCATAAGAAGGATGAAGAAGCAAATTTGATAATGTCTTGCCTTAATCATAGTTCTCATTTAACTAGGATAGGTTAAGTTAAAGCTCAAAATATCTAGTTATTTCTTTGTTGTCATGATGGCGAGGGTGAGTCACCACCAAGACTCACCATGGTGACTCATTCCTCTTGAGTCATCATGGATGACTTGTTGTTCTGTCCCCTTGTATATCCCCTGCACATTCGTGTCCGGTTCCGTTGTTTACCCGATTAGGGTTTCTGAGAGGAAAATGACGAAATGAAAGCAAAATGAAATGAGTTTGATTTAGTGGAGGGGATGCACGAAATTAAATAGATGGGAGGGTATTTTGGTCAAAACTCACTTAGGGAATTTCACTTAAAAATCAAGGGCATTTTGGTCTTTTCACTAGAATGAATATCATGATATTTTGGTGTCATCATTATGCCTCATAAATGCTAGGTGAGTCACCCATGTGACTAACCACCCTAGGAGGCAAGATGTCCCATCATCCGATGTCAGGTTGTGTCTCTGCATGTCTGTTCTCGACTTCATCGATTACCTGTTTGTTGATGATGCGCCCGAATAAAGTATACTAATTTATTTTGAGAATTTTCAAAATAACCAATATCGTTGGAAAAATAATATAAACTAAACCGTTTCGTTCACGAGTTCAAATTCGATTTCTGTTTCACCGTAACTTTCTTCGATATAGAAGGTCTCAACTATGATTTTGTTTTCTTCAAAATCATTTTCTAGATCCCGATAATAATATAAAATATAATTACCGGTCACACGCGAGAAAACGGGGTGTCCTTCAAGCTGTGTGTCAATATCCCAGCTTTTGGCAGAGAAGAGGTTAGGAATAAGGTCCTGAAAAGCCAGAATATTAATGGGGCTTCCAACAGGGGAGGTATGCGGGTAGGTGGGTGGAGTTATGCCACTGTGGTGTCAGGGGGGCAGACAATGATTGCAAAAAGGGTTGCAGCAGGGAGTAACCAATGGAATAACAAAATGGGTCCGGCCAGAAAAAACAGGTGGAGTGGATTGGAATTTCAGGTGGACGAAGAGGATACAGCATGGTTAAAAGCGTGTTACGTGGGAAAGTTTACGGACGGACCAACAAGGAATTCAATCCTTAAAACAGAAACTCGAGCTTGAAGAGTTTCTGAAAGTTACAATTACCCCCAATGGGGGGGTGGTGTGCGTCGTGCGAGCGCACGTGCGATTCCGGCAAGTGTACCGGATTGTCGCCAAGTAATAAAAGATATCGATCCCACAAAGACTGTGATCTCGAATCACAACTAATTTTCAAATTAGTAAATCTGGACTGTATAAAAAAGGATTTGTATTTTGAAAAGGTTTTGAATTTTGAATTAAGAGATAAACAAACAGAATCAAATAAAACAGGAAGTAAACTGTTTATGGGTTTTTAGATCTAAATGGATTCCAAGGGATTTGGGTTACCTACGAGGCTGTTTATGTTGCTAAGTCGATTACCCTTGTTAATTGTCGAAATTGCCTTGAAGGAGAATTTATCCTCTAATAGCTTAAGCTCCCTCTCGGGTTACGAAAGCCGTGCCCAATTGAACCAACCCCTACTCTCGTGGTAGTCGAATTCAGATTAGACCCATTGCGTTTCGTGACAATTCGTTGATCCTCGAAGGACGGCTTCTAACTCTCGTGATTTCAGTCCTAAGTCTGATTCTATAGATCCGACACCTAAGTTCACCGCTAGGTTCCTCCTTAGAATGTCTGTGACACGCAAATAAGTGGCCACCGAATTTACGAGTGATTCAAACACTAGAAATCAGATCTAAAACAAAATCGTAATTAACAAAGATATTACATCAAATTAACATTATAAACAAAACTTAGGCATAGCCCCAATCCCTAGAAACTAAGCTACTACTCAAGCCTTGTCATGGTGATGACAAGCTTGATTACAAATAACATGAAAATAAACTAAGAGAAGAGAGGAGGAGAAAAAGAGAGAGATCCTAAGTTGTAGCCTAAGTAGCAGCCCAAAAGTCTTCCTCTGCCTCTGCCTGGGTCCTTATTTATAGATTTGGGAAGTTTGAATCCCAATCTAACTCAAATTCTGATCCAATTCAGTTGCTTCAGGTCCAAGTAATGCGCGTCACGGCCGTGATGGCCATCACGGCCAGGCTGTGACGGCGTCGCGAGACTTCAAGTTCTAGCCTGCCACTGCCGTGAGAGGCATCCGTGACAGATTCTGACTTGTGGGGGTGAAAGGTCATGGCCGTGATGGTCATCACGGCTAGGCCGTGACCAGTTCTGACTTCAGTCTTTCTTCCTTTTTCAGTTTTGCTCGATCATGGCTGTGATCGGCATCACGGCTAGGCCGTGATGGGCTCTGTTTGGCTTATTTTCTTCACTTTTCAAGCCCCATCTTCATCCAAACTCCATCATGGTTGATCTTGAGCATTTTATCCTTAATTCTTGCAAAACAACACCACAAAACCGCCTTACCCGTTCCAAAGTAAAAATAACCAAAAATCAAATCAAATGTCCCTAAACTACATGAAAATGCATGCAAAATGATAGACAAAGATGAGGTGAAATCATACTCATCAAATCACCCCAAGCTTAAGATTTTGCTTGTCCTCAAGCAATTACCCAGGCCATAAGATATAAATAATCAAAGCATGGATAGTGAACCAAGAACCCGAGAAACTAATCCATGTGACAGGCATATTCAATAAATCCCCAAGAGATAATCGATTTCAAGTCCAATTAGAAGCTTAGGTTCTTCAAATTCATATTCTCACCGATTCAGGCGCTCGTCTCACCTCACTCAAGTGTTCCAGGGTATATGGCATTTCGCTCAATTTCCTCAAGGAAGGTATTCTGCCATAAGCTTGACTATTAATCAAATCTCTACTTTATTAATGAAAACACATAAGAAGCAAGAGGTCTTTTACTTTGGTTGTAACGTGGCTGTGGGATTTATTATTAGGTGGGAAAATCAAGAAAAGGGAAATTCAAGAAGGCTAAACAAATTATCAAACATTGCAAAGCATGACACCTTTTAAAATACCCCTTTTTGGGCTTTGATTTACTTTTCCACCTTTCTTTCTTTTTTTTTCTTTTTTTTTTTAATTTTCATTTCTCACTTTCTTTTGTCATCCCCTTCTCCATTTTTTTTTGTGTTTATTTCATTTTATTTATTTGGAGAAGGGGAGATTTTTTGGCTCAAGAGAAATATTTTCTAACTTTCTCATCCCATTTTTTCAAACTACCTTTTTACCCTTTTTGTAATACTTTTAAAGGTGCCATACCAAGCATTATTCATCAAAGTAATTCAAGGTACCAATAAAAGTATTTTATTCTTTTAGGCTCAAAATTGGGCAACTAAGGGGTAACATTTAACCAATCAGAGCTCAGAAGGCCGGAAAAATACCTAGTGCCTCAATCATTTTCAAAAGTGTTTTAAAAAATTTTTAAGCTTCAAAATGGTTTCAAGTCAAGTTCTAGAAAATACAGTCCAAGAGGAATTAAAACACTCTATCACAAGGAATGGGGTAGATTTAGTGAGTACCCTTTTTGGCTCAAAATCTTACATTTAGTAGTTCAAAAATCAGTGAGAAACACAAATTTAAGGAACCACATGCTAATTATCAACTATCAAAAATCATCTCAAGAATTTTTATTTTTAGCCTTTTCACAAGAAAAAAAAAATTCGATTAAAAAATTTACTATCTCAATTCATTTGGCACCAAGTTCTCACCATTGGATGCATATTCTAAGTGAGGGGCAATCTAGAGAATGTGATCATACCAAACTATGCCTATATGAAAAAAATACAAAAATGCAATGCAAATGCAAAAGTACCCCTACCCCAAGCTTAAAACTTACATTGTCCCCAATGTAAATAATCAAGTCGGAGAGAGGAGAAAAATGGAACAACTTACCGAGGTGGTAGCGGGTGTTGGCTCACATTCAAGTCAAAACTTTGGTGGAAATAGCATCACGGCCGTGAGGCTCATCACGGGCAGGCCGTGATCAATTCTGGTCTTCAGGAGTTGCCCTGTCACGGTCGTGACCTACATCACGGCTAGGTCGTGATGCTCTCTGATCTTAGGGTCCTTCTCATCACGCCCGTGATGGATATCACGACTGGGTCGTGATCCTTTCTGATCTCCTTTGTTAGCTCATCACGGCCGTGACCACTGTCACGACCAGGGCGTGATGGCTTCTGACTTTATTTTTCCCAGCCCTTCTTGCTCTTCCTTCCTTCTTAACCTGAAAAACACTAGACAAATCTATTAATTTATGATTTTTGCCTCTTGATCTTCTCAAATTATTCAAGAGATAAATTCAAAAATAAAAGGAAAAAGGGAAAGAAAACATGGGTTACCTCCCAATAAGCGCTTATTTATGGTCTTAAGCTTGACCATACTTCCTTCAATCAATCGGGGTCGACTGGGCGTAGAAGTGCAGGAACACTTCTCTTCCATGGAACTCCTTCGAAAAGCCAATTCTGCTCATACGGCCAGTTGCGCTTCCGCTTCGCTCTTTTCTCTTGGAGCTTCCTGGCCTTCCTCCCTCCCGGCGGAAGTTTTGTTTCCGCATGATCAGCAACTCCAAATTCATCACTACAGGGTGCATCATCAGCCATGCATATCTTTGGAGTTGCTTCCATGCTGAGCTCTTTCTCTACCACTGGAGACATTATATCGATCCTGCACACATGGCTCTCAAAAGGAGGGTTGTTATAAGAGTTAGTCAATTGAAAATCTACCCTACCTTCCTCTACATTTAGAGAGAGTTTACCATTCCTTACGTCTATTACTGCTCCAGTGGTGGCCTGATAAGCCTCTGGCTTATCTAGTTTATTGACTAGATGAACTAGGGTTTATGTGCCAATCAGTCGAGTTCACTCTTGTTTTCGCCCAAATTTGCCTTGTTTTGTTCCTAAGTTGGACTTTGACTCGTTTTGCGTCTTTTGTGTAGTTTTTAGCTTATTTTGGATAGAATTATGCTTTTGGTTGCTTTTGGTGTTTTCAGGTAAATAAGTGAAGCTCTGAGAATCAAGGAAAGTCAAGAAGCAGCGGGAAAAAGCACTTTTGGAGGTCTCGCCCGCGAAGTGATTCTCGCCTCGCGAATAATGAAGACTTGGAAGTCAGAGACCATCACGGCCTAGCCGTGATGTGTATCACGGCCGTGACCAAAAACCCACACAAGTCAGAGACCATCACGGCCTAGCCGTGATGTATATCACGGCCTAGCCGTGATGTATATCACGACCGTGACCAAAAACCCACACAAGTCAGAGACCGTCACGGCTTAGCCGTGATTCACATCACGGGCCGTGACAAGAAGGCTCGCGTCGCGAGGGTTTGAATCTCACAGAAGCGCCAGAAACAGAAGCCGTCACGGCCTGGCCGTGATGACCATCACGGCCTTGACGCGTGGCCTCCCTATAAATAAGGCACTGCAGAACAGAATTAGAGGACTTTTTTGGATCAGAACTGATTGTAGATCTTTTAGAATCCTTATTCTGGAGCTGCGTCTCCCCTTCTCTTCTCTTAATTCTTATTCTTAGGATGATTTCCGATTGTACGTGCGGTGTTGTTACGAACATGAGGAACTAATCCCCTCGTCTAGGGGATCGATGAAGCCACCCATGGCTGTGTAGTGTTCATGTGATGTATGTTTTTCTCCCCTTCTCTCAATAAATGTTTTTCAATTCTGATATTATTGTGTTGATCATATGCTAGCGTGATTAACTAGTTAAACGTGTTAAGGCCGACCGGCGATTCGCGTTTTAGAACTTGAATTGGGATCCCTAATTGAATATTGCACGACAGTGGGTAGGAGATTAGTGCAACCACGTAGGGAACAAGAATTAACAGAATTCGAGGATTAGGATTATGAGACTTGGTGAGTAATTAATCCAAATCGTTGAATACGTCCTATTGCGCACGACTGTGAATTTAGGAGAAATTGGGGGTCCCGGTTGACATTGTAATTGAACCTAGGGAGGAATACATAATCACTTGGGTACTATGCATGATTGGGTAGGTGGATTTGAAACCCTAGATATTTTAATTTCAGACTTTAATACCTTAGCTTATTTGATTTCTTATTTGAATTGCGATCTTAATCTCTCTCTCACAACAACTTTCTTCGCTTAACTAAACCTATCGAATTTCTTGCGAATTGGTAGAATTGGTAGCCCAATCCTTGTGTTCGACCTCGGTAATTTCTTACCGTGTTTTTGTTACTTGCGACGACCCGGTACACTTGCCGGCGTCACAACATGGCCAAGAATGGCCTTCCTAAAATGATGGGGAATTCAGAATTCCCTTTCATATCCAATACCAGGAAATCGGTAGGGATGAAAAATTTCCCTACCTTTACAGGAACATTCTCTAGTATGCCTAGAGGAGTCCTAGTTGAGCCATCCGCAAATTGTAAGGAGAATTTGAATGGACTCAACTCTTTGCTTCCCAACCTTTCCAAGATAGTGAGGGGCATCAAGCTCACACTAGCCCCTAAGTCACATAAGGCTTGGTCTATCTGCACTTTGTCAATCGAGTAAGAGATAGAGAAACTACCTAGGTCCTTCAGCTTAGGAGGCATTTAAGTTTTTATCTTGACATTGTGCTCCTCAATTAAGCTTTTAGTTTCTACTTCTACTTGATTTTTCTTGACCAACCTTTGTGGGAAAGGTATTGGGGGTTGGTACGGTGGTGGAGGGACATACTTTGGTTCTGGCTCTTCCTTTTCGCTTATGTCCTCCTCTGGTTCCACGTCCATTTCAGTTACCCCAAGCTTATCATCCCTCAAGTGTATGGAATTGCAATGTTCAATGGGATTCGCTTCGGGTTGCCCCGGGAATGTACCCTTAGGTCTCGAGTACGTGCTGGCTTGTTGGGCAATCTGAGTTTCTAGCATCTTGTTATGAGTGGCTAAGTTTCCACCTTAGATGCTAGCTCCTTTATTGCCTCGTTCACTGCCCTTCCTTGTTGTCTAAACTCCTCATTTTGTTTTGTCTGAGTTTCAACAAAACTTTCCAATAAAGTCTCGAGTTTAGATCTATGTACCTGAGACCGGTGCGACTTTCCTATTACCTTGGCCCTCTTGGAACTCATGGTTTAGCGTGTTGCAGTAGTTGCCGTAGGAGAAGTAAGGGTTGTTCTTCCTTTGGTTGTAGGGATTTGGGGGAGCATAATTGGGCAACTTCGGGTTCGTGTCGTAGAAGTTGTGACAAGAGTTCACTTGTTCACCCGAAGCGCCGGATCCATGAGCAATACCACGTGGGCATTCCATTATGTCATGTCCCTGCATTCCACAAATCTCACAAACAGTGTTAGTAGCACCTAATGCACTCACATTAGCCCTTTCAAACTAATCAAAACGTTTATTAAGTGAGTCTATTTTTGACATTATAAGATCAGTGCTATTTACTTCAAACTTACCCCCCGAAATCTTGTTTGGGTTATTACCTCTTTCTGAACCCCATTGGTGGTAGTTGGTGGCAACGTTTTCAATGATGTTGAACGCCTCGGTCAGAGGCCTATTCATAAATGCTCCACCAGCTGCAGAATCAAGTGACACCTTCGAAGAGTAATCCAATCTATTGTAGAAGGTGTGCACTAGTAACCACCTCTCGAGTCCATGGTGTGGGCAAGACTCCAGCAGTCCCTTGTAGCGATCCCAAGCTTCTGATAAGGATTCTCCGTTTTTTTGGAAGAAGCCGGTGATCTGGGTTCGTGTGTAGGCCGTCTTGGATGGAGGGAAGAATTTCTCCAAGAACGCCTGCTCCAGTTGGTCCCAAGTAGACAAGGTATTAGCGGGGATTTGCTTTAGCCAAGCTTTCACTTTTCCAGTAAGAGAAGAGGGGAACAACCTCAAGCGAATAGCATCAACCGGGGCACCATGAAGTCTGACTGCATCGGTGAACTCCAAAAATGTCTCTATGTGGTCAGTCGGGTCCTCCGAGGGCAGTCCTCCGAATTGATGTTGCCTGATCATGTTGATTAACATAGGAGGTATAGTGTAGTTCTCTGCCTCAATCTCTGGCCTAGCAATCCCAGTTCGCAAGCCCCTATCATTTGGGGCTGCGTAGTCCTTCAACGGTTTCGTATCCGGTTGATTCACCATTAGTGGAATGGGGATCAACCTCTCTCTCTCTGTGTAGTCTCCTACGTCTGTGAAAGATCCTCTCGATTTCTGGATCAACCTCACTAAGGCTTTCTAGACTTAGGGATCTTTGCATAAAACACACAGAGAGATGGATACACTAGAAGGAAAATAAATTTTTATTATATATATATATAATTTTTTTTCAGATATAAAAATTAAATAAATAAAAATAAGAGGTCCAGAAAAATCAATTTAAAAATTAAATTGAGATTCGAGAATGCACAGTCCCCGGCAACGGCGCCAAAAACTTGGTGTGCGTCGTGCAAGCGCACGTACGATTCCGGCAAGTGTACCGGATTGTCGCCAAGTAATAAAAGATATCGATCCCACAGAGACTGTGATATCGAATCACAACTAATTTTCAAATTAGTAAATCTGGACTGTATAAAAAAGGATTTGTATTTTGAAAAGGTTTTGAATTTTGAATTAAGAGATAAACAAACAGAATCAAATAAAACAGGAAGTAAATTGTTTATGGGTTTTTAGATCTAAATGGATTCCTAGGGATTTGGGTTACCTACGAGGCTGTTTATGTTGCTAAGTCGATTACCCTTGTTAGTTATCGAAATTGCCTTGAAGGCGAATTTATCCTCTAATAGCTTAAGCTCCCTCTCGGATTACAAAAGCCATGCCCAATTGAACCAACCCCTACTCTCGTGGTAGTCGAATTCAGATTGGACCCTTTGCGTTTCGTGACAATTCGTTGATCCTCGAAGGACGGCTTCTAACTCTCGTGATTTCAGTCCTAAGTCTGATTCTATAGATCCGACACCTAAGTTCACTGCTAGGTTCCTCCTTAGAATGTCTGTGACACGTAAACAAGTGGCCACCAAATTTACGAGTGATTCAAACACTTGAAATCAGATCTAAAACAAAATCGTAATTAACAAAGATATTACATCAAATTAACATCATAAACAAATCTTGGGCATAGCCCCAATCCCTAGAAACTAAGCTACTGCTCAAGCCTTGTCATGGTGATGACAAGCTTGATTACAAATAACATGAAAATAAACTACGAGAAGAGAGGAGGAGAAGAAGAGAGAGATCCTAAGTTGTAGCCTAAGTAGCAGCCCAAAAGTCTTCCCCTGCCTCTGCCTGGGTCCTTATTTATAGATTTGGGAAGTTTGAATCCCAATCTAACTCAAATTCTGATCCAATTCAGTTGCTTCAGGTCCAAGTAATGCGCGTCACGGATGTGATGGCCATCACGGCCAGGCCGTGACGGCTTCTGCCTTGGGCACTTCTATAGATTTCAGATTCTCGCGAGGCGAGTGGACTTTCTCGTCGCGAGACTTCGAGTTCTAGCCTACCACGGCCGTGAGAGGCATCCATGACAGATTCTGACTTGTGGGGGTGAAAGGTCACGGCCGTGATGGTCATCACGGCTAGGCCGTGACCATTCGACTTGTCTCTCTCTTCCTTTTCGGTTTTGCTCGATCATGGCCGTGATGGGCATCACAGCTAGGCCGTGATGGGCTCTGTTTGGCTTATTTTCTTCACTTTTCAAGCCCCATCTTCATCCAAACTCCATCATGGTTGATCTTGAGCATTTTATCCTTAATTCCTGCAAAACAACACCACAAAACCGCCTTACCAGTTCCAAAGTAAAAATAACCAAAAATCAAATCAAATGTCCCTAAACTACATGAAAATGCATGCAAAATGATAGACAAAGATGAGGTGAAATCACACTCATCGGGGGGACATTGCTTTAATCAATGCAGATGACGGAGTAGACATAGAAGAGATGGTGAACCTGAATGATAAAGTATTCTCATGATGGTTCACTGACATTAGGCCCTGGAACCCAAATATAATGGCAAAAGAGAGGATCATGTGGATTCAATTCACGGGTATGCCTGCTCACGTTTGGAAAGACGGCTTTTTCAAAAGAATGGCACTTCTTGTGGGAAGGTTTATTAAAGTAGATGATTCCACAAGAGACAGGTTCAAGGTTGGACCGTGGGAGGGTTCTGGTATCTTCTAATTGCCCGGACCCTATCAACAAGGTTGTTGAGGTTAAGGTGAACGGCATTCTGCATTGAATCCATATCACGGAGGAGCTGATCACGGATAACTCACTCAGGTCATTACAAGACTGGATGAACCATTCATCGGAGGAAGACGACTCCATGGCCAGAAGCATCTTGGACGTCTGGAAATGGATTTGAATGGGGGGTCGGGGATGTCGACATCCAACGATTGTTTTTGGAATTTTCAAATTCAAAATTTGGCAGGAACTCCGGACTTTGAGGAAGTACATACAGTGTATCGGGAAGGTAGGCGCAGATCGTAGGGTGTCCGAGAAGTGCAGTCGGGTTTGAAATTCCTTTGCCCAATGAGTGCACGAGTTCGGAGGAAGGAGAAGTTGGCTTCCTATCGGTGGGTCAAAGGGTTGGTGTTATAAGAGTGAGAGCCCATCTAAAGCCTTGGAGGAGTTGGGCCTCATAAGCAAAGGGGCGCAATTAATCAACTCATTCGGCCTTGGTGGGTTTGGCGAAGCTGCTAGCCCAAGACTGAAAGGTTACGAAGTGTGTCGAACACAGGTTGATGGTGAAATATAAGAAGCAGGTGGGGAGGTGGGGTGCGGATATGGGCTTTTGGTGAGTGGGCTTGAGGCAATTAATACATCAGGTGGGGCATTTAGGATGGCTGAATCTGAGCCTAAAGTGGGCCTATCAGTTACTAGGGCTGAGTGGGGATCGCTTGTGTTGTAAGGGACGAAGGCTCTAGAGATGTGGGGAAATTGCAATTTAAACAAATACTAGTGTCTTGAAGAAGAGGGAGGCAGAAGCTAATGAAAGGGTGTACAGCCGTAGAAACAAAAACAAGTTAATAACCGAGTCGAGGACTTCCAAAAAGTTGGGGCTAAGTTGTGGGGGCTCAGAAGTTGGTGACAAGAACTTTGTGAAGTTGGCACAGGCAAACACAAGAAAGGGGGGTTGAATTGTGTTTGTTAATTATTTTCTTATAAACCCTTTTTGAGAAACCTTTTCATAAGCAGAAGATAAAAAGTTTAAGCACACAAGAAATCCTCTTTTAAAAGATTAAGAGAACCAAAAACAAAACCCACTGTTAGTATAAATAAATAAAATTGTAAAAGATATTTGATAGAAAATACACTCGGGTA